>CAWUFW010017637.1:0-253695 GCA_963921515.1 Calotriton arnoldi | reverse complement strand
TTTCACTACTTAAAACATCAACACTAAAAACCATGGATAGAATCATAAGCTGCTTTAGGCTTTAGTCATCTTAATGGGAAATTTGCTAGTGACCAAAGAGTATAGCACACCTATAAGTGAAGGAAGTGACCCTATTAGGGCTACCTGGGTCACTCGTGATCACCTCTCAGCCTTCCATACAAATGGGTCGGTCAGACAGTAGAGAATACAGACCAAAGTTATTTATTAGTATGCGTTCGAGCGGAGTCCGGTCTGACCAGCCTCCTTAGATAGCTGCCGAGGACTGACCCCCTTTCACATGGTAAAGTCAGATATACATTTCCAACACCCCTAAGACCCGCCCAGACTGGAATTTTCCAGCCGGGGAGCTGATGAACAAAGGAGGTACAGAAGGACGGGCTACCATCCAGAGACTGGGTACACGCTATCTTAGTTTCAAGGTTACTCTGCCCGTGCTCGTCTCTCTGAGAGTGGGAGCAGGCCTACCTAGGGGGAAAGGCATGCAGTTACAGAATGATCTATTCATTAGTGCAGCGAAGCTCAACCTTGGATAATAAAGAGAAACAATCGAGACTGCCTTTCTGCTGAGGCAGACAGTATGAGACAGAAGCTTCATTTCAATCATGATACAAAATTGCGGCTGAATACAAAATGGTGCCGCAAATGCTAACTTAACTCGCACAATGCTACAAGAAGTCAGCTAGACGCATTTTCAGTCCAACATAAGACATCTGGAAACAGTCCATTATAGATGATAATATTATTCATGTTACTGACTTGGAAATAGTTTCAGACTTCAAAATATAAAGTAGATCTGAAAGTGACCATGAACCCCAGCTTATTAACCTAAGAGTGCAGTTTAACCAGCCTAATGCAGGGAAATACTTGAAACAGAGGACGTCACAATATCTACTACTATGCAAATTAATTGGGACTTTAAAGTTACTCTTGATTCTAGAATGATTAAACTGTGGGAATAGCAATTTTTGAAAGAAATACTGCATGCAAAATCGGAGATTAAATTCGGATATATGTCTAAAGACAGAGGGGTCATCACAGCCAAAATATTCTTCTTTCTTTTGCCACAGTACCTTCCATCCAGTGTCCACAGCATCCACAAAGATCCTTAGCTGTTAATATTCATAGATTGAAATGCCATCATAGAAGGAATTTAAGAAATTTACTCCGTACTTCACAATCTACACATAGGGATGCTGATCAGATGATTAAAAAAAGTTTAAGGAATACAATTGAGAATACCAAATTAAACAAACAAGATAAACTATGGAGTATGCTACACTCTGCTATCAAAGCAAAAGGCTGCAGAAAACTTTGGCCCCCAATAGGCAAAGAAAGCAATTGCCTGAGGAAAAAGGGTGATTATCATATTGATAACAAGTCAATGGAAAATGTTATTGCTAACTTGTATGGAGCAAATGAAACTCAATCGATTGAATATCAAAATAGCAAATATTCACTTATGCAGAAGATTAACTAAGAAGAAATATTTTAATTCATAACATCTAACAATTCTTCTTGTGCTCCGGGTCCTAACGACATTCCAGCTGCTTTAATAACAAAAGAAGCAGCAAATTGGTTTAAGATATTCTTTCTCCTTTGCAAGATATTGCTTGTACACATTTAATTCCATCATATTGGAAAGGATTTTTTATTTAACAACTTCATTAGCAGGCTTTTAAAGACGATCCAGGAAACTAGCATCTTATCGCCCTGCTGAATGCTGAAGGGAAAATCTTTGTTCAACATCTTTTAAAACAATTGTCAGATTGGGCAAAAAGCAAAGAAAGTTTCTCATTCCATCAGATTGTTTTCAACATTACATGAGATTATAGCTTTGAAATGCACAGTTAACAACTATTTACAGATTAAAGAAAATAAACTATATGCATATTTTGCTGACTACTCCACAGCTTTTGATAGGGTGTACAGAAATGACTCCTCTCTTCTTCTTCTTATAAAACAACAACTCTGACATGTAGCTACAAGTCAGGCTTTGTGAGAGAAGTGGCTTAACTCCACGTATAAAAATAAATAATAGTCTGAAGCAGGGTTGTATCCTTGATCCCCTAATTTGCTCTGTATATATAGCCTATCTGTTAATGGCTTTAGAGCACTCAGGTAGGGATGCTCAAAAGTTGCGCCCAGTAAAGGTGTGTCAACTCACCTATGCAGATAAATTGGTCACCTTATAATGACAAAAAATGGCTAGCAGCATCAGCTAACATGATCGAAGAACTACAATAAACAGAACTGTTTGAAAAACAATTTTGAACAACTAAAATCTTGTGCTTTGGGAACTCTCCATCTAAATATATTTGGAGGATTGGTGAAAATAGACTCGAAACAGCAGCAACTTACCCATATCTCGGTGTGGAAATTCACAAACGTTTAAATTGGTCTATGCATTTAACCAGTCTTACCAATTGAAGCAACACTATAATAAGTGCTATAAAATGGTTCTCTAAGAAATATGTCATAAACTGTATTTGACGAACATTAGATTTAAGATCTTTGAGCCCGATTCAAGAATAAAGCTGGGACTAACACTATCATCAATTAACAAAATCAACCATTTAAATTACTTCTGTAATTGTTTAACACCGAAGTAAATACTTTGAAATATCTAATAAAGAAACAAATTCTTAGTTTGACTGGTAATAAAACCACCTTTCCTCGTCATATTTAACAAATAATGTAAATGGACAGGGGCTGCCAGAATTTCCTACCATCATTAAGTCGAAAAGAAGCTAATAAAGGTTACCATAAATACTAATCAATTTAAATCAGACATTTACACAACTCTTGATTTGAAAAACTCTAACTACTCATATATCACTAGAAGGTAGTCATATATTGACTTTAACTTAAGTCCTTTGACAAAAAAACTGTTTCTTACATATTGCTAATTATATTTGCCTCTGATCCAAATTGAAGGACATTGGGAAAAGAATTCTGACAAAAATATTATTATGCAGTTTGTGTTCTTCTTATAACGAAACTATTGAGCGTATATTATGCATTTGTCCTATTTTAGATGAAGCACACAAGAAAAACCTAAAATCAATTTCAGAATTAAAACAACAAATGACGGTACTGCCTTATGCTTCAAAGGAGAATCTGAAAAAATAATTGGTTGTGCCACTAAATTTATGTCCATCGTATATTATCTTTTACAATCATCCATGGTTCCAGAACAAATGCAATAAAGACATATTAAAAAAAGTCGCCTTTGATGCAAAAATAGAAAAACACAAAATTACAATTTTCTAATTGCATCCTAAAGTGGCTTATTACTCATAAATTTTATGATTGCACAATTTTATGAGATTATTTTAGTTTTTTTTCTTATTTTAAACTAATGTATACGTTTTGACTCTGTTTTATTATGTAAAGATTTAAATAACTTATACAATAAAGTATACTACTACTATGCCACACACTCAATGAAAAAGAAAGATATAAATACAATGACGAAGCGAGGCTTTCATTTTACAGACTTCAATGGCATTCATTTTTTTTGCTTCGAAGGCCTATTTTTCTTTATAGTAACTTGTGTCCTGAGTACTTCATAAAGAACGAAAATAAAATAGATACATTGAGTTGACATTGATATAAAGATTGTTGTCCCAAGGACTCAGAAACCATATGTTCTCTACATTTATATTATAAATGTCATCTTGAAAAACACAGGTTTCTACATCTTCTTTCTCCTGCACAGTCCCATCACCCTGACCTCCACTTTGTTCAGAACTTTCCCATCTTTAGAAGAAAAAGTTGAGGGCAGCTGGTGGCATAGCCTTATATGATGCTGTTGCAACACTATGGAACACTCTCCCTAACTAAAAACAATCATATAAAATTAAAGAACGTTATAAAAGGCCGCCTTTTTAAAGAATCAAGTCAAAGTAATAAATTCTCCATGCAGGCTTCTCTCCAGTGAATCCTTTGGACATCTGGGCACTTTATAACATTTATGTTTATGCTGTTTATAAGGGTAAAAAACTCATAGGTCAACCTCAAATCCAAAGTAAATCTGGGAACAGATGGCTCTCACAAAATAGATTCCTTCCGTAATCATTAATACTCATTTAAAGTTTATTTTCACAAGAGTCATACTTGCTCTCTGACCATCTTTTTATCCATTTTTTTCTTTGAAAGTATATCCTGTTTGTAGTAGAATTGAGTTTTACGAGGTAATTCACTACATGTGTGCATTAGTGATACTATTGTATGCATTCACCAATTAACAAAGTACATTACAAATATATCAAAGATACCTTTGACTATTGCATCTGTAGGAAAGAAGGATCTGCTTCTTATGGTTACTCCCACTTTTTTGCTTCATGTAATACTTCTTTGACTAGTCTGTCTGGAATCCTGCTAATCAGGACCCCAGTCTTTTTGATTTCTCCCTAAACTGTTATGTTATGTACTTAGGTACACTCCAGATTGGATACTGGGGCACACTTGTCAGTCCCTAGTATATGGTACCCATGTACCCAGGGCATAGGTACCCCACAGACCTCCCATGGGTTGAAGCATGTATTATGCCACCCACAAGAGGCCTCGCAAAATAAAACTACAGGCCTGCCATTGCAGTCTGTGTAAGATGGTGCATGAACCACTTACTTAAGATATAGGTTTACTATATCTAAGGGTCACTACACTTAAAACCTATCAGTCACCCCTACAGCAGGCCTTATCAGTCCTGAAGGCAGGGTGCTTGGTTCTAAGTGAGAGGGTGCCAATGCATGAGCAGAACACCCCTGCAGCCTATGGAGTTCATTCTCCCGGGTTGCTAGTGAAGCAGCCATTTATGACATATAGAGTAGCATTACGCGACCGCGTGATGACCAACTCTAAAATGGCTGAAAGTAACCCTATCGTGTTTGGTGTCAAACATTGTGGAATCATACCCCCACACCGGTAACCGGTGTGGGAGGTATGATTCCACCCTCAGAAGTGCACTTCGTTGGGTCCCTGGTGTTCCCTGTACCAGCCTTCTAGTGCCGGGCAGTACAAAATGGTTGCTGCTGACCAGAGACATATTTCTGCCCTCCTGCTGCTGAGCCAAGCTCGAGCAGAGGAAGGTGGAACAATAGGCAACCTGTCACAGGGAGGTGTGACCACCTCCCAGACAAGATTTAGTGTATTAGGGCTGGGTGGGTGCGCTTGCCAGTGACCGAAAGTCTGCATGAGGGGCACATTTGGTGTCCCTGTGCATAGTCCAGTTCAAACCAGTCCTGGGAGCCGTTGGCTCCTGCTCTGGCGCCAAACTGGACAAAGGACATGGGAGTAACCTCCCCACTGTTCAGACCCTCCCCTGGGAGGGTCCCCTGAATCTGTCCAACCCTCTCCTGTGGGTACAAAAGGGCTTACCTGGCTGTAGGACCCTAGATTCGACGTGGACAAGATTCTGAACCAGAAACCACTGAACTTCGACCGTCTGGACACTCTGGACTTCGCTGGACTTCGCTTGGGCCCGACTTCGTCTCCCACTCCGTCAAAAGCATCGTCTGTGCCTGTGCACCATACAGGCTCCATGCAGGACCTGTGGAGCATCAAGGACAACTGAAGTTATCTACCTTGGGGTGAAGGAGTCACTCCCCGGATTCACAGGCACCACGATGCAACTGACCTGTCTGCTGATCCTGAGCTCCTGCAGACTCCGAAGGCTACAGCATCACATGAGGTGGGTTCCTATGTTCCTTGAGGTTGAGCTGCCCTCTCACCAAGTCTGAGGCCAGTATCCCTTGTGGGGACCGCATAACTCAAACCCCTGTGCACCGCATACTCTTGCAAGTGCATATGCTTGTTGGCATTCCCCAACTAAGTGCATAGGGCTATCGATAGCCCCAACCTCTGTGCATATTTCATACAAAGGACTTTGGCCTCCTCGCACTCTGTGCCCTAAAAGCTGTGACTTTGTGAAACTGCTAGAGGTCCCCTCGCGACTACTGTGCCTTCGGCCTGCGGGTCCATTTGAGGGACAACACTGCTTTTTTGGCTCCCCTGGTTGCTCCAGGCCTTCCCTGACTCCCTTTGCTGTGGTGAGTCTCCTGGTCCTTGCTGGGCCAGACCGTAACCTTACTCAACCCTCTGCATGGGTTGCCGCTGCCAAGGCTTGTTGGTGCTCCCGCCGGACACCAACCCCTCAGCACTCGACATCCTTTGTGGGACAGCACGTATCCAGCTCCTGGTCATCCTCGACATCTCCTGGTCCCTGTGGCTGCAGAGTCAAGGTCTCCATCTTCACACCTGAAGCACCCGACATTGGTGGGCATTTGTCTACCAAGCCCCTGGTCACTCCTGAGTGACCCAGACTCTGTCCCCTCTGCTTTCAGGTTCCTTCCATCAAGAATCCACCTGTGGGTTCCACCGGACACATTTCTTCTTTCCAGCAGTGGCATTTCTTTGAAGACTCCCATTGAGATCGACGACGGTTTCCGACGCCACTTCAGCCGTATGCACCCGGCTTCCCTGGGATAGGTAACTCTAGTACTTCAGTATCCACGGGTGGGGTGGATCTCCAACCTTCTATGTTCCAAAGGGTTTCTTCGTAATCCACTGGGAAGGGTCCTTAAAGATTAAAACTGCAACTGCAACGCTCCCATTGAATTGTACGTAGCACGCGATCGTGTTCTCACACTGCACCCGTCCTCCGTGGGGTCCCTCCTTACTCACCTTGAGTGGTTCCTTGGGGTCCCAGCGATTCTACAACCTCTAGACACTGTCTTGACACGAGTCGTGGTTCTTATACCACTATTTTAGTATATGGTTTGGTCTCCCCCTGGAGCCCACTGTGTATTAGTGCTACTTACGTTTGTTTCTGTGCTACAGTATTGTGTGCTTTGTGTTTATCTGCGTGTAGCAGATACTGTGAGGTATTTAAGGGGTGTTATAATAATAAATACATATTTTTATAACTACCGTGTGGTTCTCCTTTCATTTAACCAATACTATAAGGTTGCATTCTGGTAAAACAAGCTGCTTAACATTCCTTCAAGACTAAGCCTGAAGGCTGCTCTCCACAGCTACCACTTGGATAACTTTCTAAGGTTATATTTGACCTCTTAAATCACCATAAGGATTGTTTGGACTGGTGCAAGGTGCCCACTTTAATTAGTGGACAGCATATACCAGGCCAACTTATCACAGCATCTCTATATTGTACATGTGTAATACAACAGTAGATAAAACCCCTTAATGACTGATACCACCTAATTTGAAACAGGAGATTCTTTCAAGTAAATTAAATAGCACAGAAAGCTAGTATGGTTGACTTGATTAATTGCCTCTTTGTTTATATCTTTCCAGTGAGAACACAACATTTTTAGGTCTTGCCTATTAGATAGCACATTTGCTATCTGCTGCGAGACATATTTTGGGCATACCAATAACATCCAAGGGCTGGGAACCTGTCCAGTCTTTAACATTGGCAGGATTTCCTGTCACTTTCATTTGCCTGCTTCATATTTGTGTCACAGCTTGTCAATCTTGTCTTTGTACCTTCCATACAGCATGACCTCTTTACCATCTTGTTTGATTGGCTGGATTTTATGCTTCCACTGCTTGCTTTTCAAGTTATATTATTTTCCTTTGTGTTAAGCACTCCCTAGGAGTGGATGTGTTTTCCAGTTGTCTCTCTTGTGCACTTCCCCCTGCACTTGTATACTTCACCTCACTGCTTTCTCGCCCATGTGCTTCTCCACTGCCCACTCCACATTGCTTTCTTTTGCCCTGTTGCTCCCCACCAGTGCTCCACTTTTCTCTCACTCTGTCATCTACTTTTCCCCATGTTGCTTCCACCTACCCACACTCCGAAGTTGCTGCCGTCCCCCACCAGTGTCCCTGTGTTGCTTTCACCCACCACTTGCGGCCCATGGGCTTCTGCTCTCGGGTTGTTTCCACCCCTTCGTTGCTTCCGCCCTGTGTTGCTTTCCAAGTCTTTTTTTTTAAAAAGAACCTGCTTTTTTTTTTTCTTTTGAGTTACTGTTCCAACTCATTTCAATAACTGCAACAAAAAAATTAACACTCACGTCATTTTGTTGGGTACGTACATGCGTGGTGCGTGCACCTATAAAACGACAATACTTTGAAAAAAATTCTTTAGTCATGCTGCACAGCATCGGGGATGCTAAGTAGCATGGCTAAAAACCACTGGCAAAGCCAATTGGTCCCAAAGACAAGACCTATTGGCTTTACCAATGCTTGTTGAATCTGTGGATTAATAGACTTATGCCTTTCCTGAACATTGAAATACTTTTGAAAGCTTTTGTTATGCATCACATTTGACAGCAAAAGACACTTTATAAGCTCTGTTTTGAGAGAAGAATCAGGTAGCATGGACATGTTGACACTACCAGTTTAATAGGTCCTGAAGGCAGCTAACCTGGCTCCCTAATCTCATGTTGGCCTCTTGAATTTTCCACAAATTCCAGAGGGATGGGCTCCCAAAGATGTGTTTCTTTCCTGATAAGTAGTACTTTGAATATGTGCCACCACCAAACTTGGAAGTGGAACCAACCAAAGTCACACGGGCATGTGAGATAGATCAAAACCATAGGTTCATCATCTTTGACCAAGTTCATCTCTCGTTCTATGATTATGCATATGAAACTGACCGGCCAATCATATGCTGCCTCTGCTTTTCGTGCAGCATGCTACTGAATAAAGTATATGCTACTTTTATACATGAAATGTTGACATATTCCTCTGGTCTTTAAGGTGTACCCCTCTTTCTGCTTGCTATGGTCATCATTGTGTTCTTCCTCAATGCAATTTCGTGTATGTGTGTTTATGATGTGTGTATGCGTGTGCGTGTGTGTGTGTGTGCACACGCGCCTCTGCGTTTGTCTGTTAGTCTATCTGTGGGTCACTCTCTCTCCATAATTTACTGAGATTCCATGGTCCTTTTTATGCCTGGCGGGGCAAGGCGGAAATTTTTAAAATTTACATTCATGTAGGTATGTTTTTCCTCCAAGGGAGGATGCCACCCTGTTCCAGTGAAGGTCTTGGCAGAGGGCACTGTGGTCAGAAGACTTCCATTCTATACCACATAACCTACTGTATGAGTCTCAGGGAGGGCTCATACATCAGACTGTTTCTACCCACTTATTCATATGTGCAGAAAATCAAGTCAGTCAAACTACTCCTGTTTGCAGTTATTGTGCAAGGGCAACTGGGGCATCTCCTTCAGGTGGCCATCCTTGTCTGTTGCCAGCCTTGAGGCATTTGTGTTGCTATTGAAGTACTGTGGCTCACCAAGGTTGTGGTGGTCTTGCAAATTATCTGAAAGATTAAAGAGGAAAATAAATCCTCTGGGGAAGAAGAAGTGACTTGGGGGCATATTACCAAGGAATTGCGATAATTATCGCAAAGCGCGCTTAGCGCTGTTTTTTATCGCCGGCTATTGCTGGATTTCATCGCGGAGATAACGCGTTATTATCAACGCTTATCTCCAAGGCGATAAAAAATCCAGCGATAGCGGCGAAACCCAGCAATAGCGCGAGAAATCCAGCGATAAATTCTCTGCGCTAATGAAAAGCTTGCTAATAGGCAGGTGAGGACTTAACCTTACAATCCACCTCCCATTGACAAGAATGGTTAAGTCAAGTTTTTAGCAGGTGTTAAATTCCAGCGATAATCGCGGTTAGCGCGACTTTTTTTATCGCTTCGCGGGCATTGCTAATAGGGGGAAGTTGTGTTTGCGACTGTTTGCAGTCGCTTTTGGGAACGCCAACTTTGCATGTCATTAGCGATAATTATCGCTGACATGCAAAGCGGCACCAAAACGGTCGCTTTCGCCATAAAGCTGTCGCTAACAGCTGTTAGCGACAGCTTGCTAATAGGGGGATAGAAATATCGCCGCTTTAGTGGCAAAAAGTGCCGCTAAAGCGGCGATACCGCCCTTGCTAATATGCCCCTTGGTTTGCTGAAAGAGCAGAGACAGTAGCGAAACAAGGCTGCCATGGCCCTAATGCAAGCAAGGAATATGGAAACCCCTTCCCAGGTTTGGATGCAAAACATGGATATTATTGAGTGCAGTGGGACCCTTATACTCCTGGACTCTGAGGTTACTGCACCTGCTTATAAGCAGAGAAACTTTAAAAGAAGGGAAGATAACTTTATCCAGTACAAGCAATAATTAAAGAATCAGCATGACAAAGATCACACCATTGAAGAAGAATGTGGAGGAAGAACTAATTGAACAGAGAGATGAAACTAATCAGATGCTGCGACATAGTGAATATTAAAACATTGGAGTTTTATAAAGCGATTTCTTCCAAACGTTCCCAGGGTCAAAAGACAAGTTCCCACCTGGGATTTCAATGGGATGGTCTCAAACTCAGATGAGCTTCTTTCGACCTGATGCAGTCGTGTGACTTAAACATCTTGACAGTGCGGTCACCTTCATTGTGGCCCTGATTTTCTTCAAGGTTAGTTGGTGAGGTATAGTATTTCTACAAAACAGAGAGACTCACCTTAGACTCGATAAGGACCAGGTAGTCCTGATGACTCGTCCCTGATATGCACTGAAGATGGTGTCTGATTTTCAGAGAAATCAGTTTCTTTCAAAAAGCTCCATGACGAAGAGAAATATTCTTACTAGCCAGCCATACAGACAAGCTGTTTGTTTATTTGTAGTTTCAATAATTACTTTCATTAAGTGTGCATCAGAAAAGTGTTTGACAGCACACTTTACATATAAGTTGTAAACAGGAATGTAAATATTTTGTGCTCGCTTCCTGTTCGCAAAAGAATTATTTTTAAAATCTGCTGTTTAACACACAAATCTCTAAATGGCAAAGGACCTAGGGGCTGATTAGGATGGCGGGCGGATGTCCACCGCCGGGCCGGCGGTGGACATTCACCTGCGATCGCAAGCCAGAAAACCACCGGTCAGATTAGGATGGCAGTGGTGACCGCGGCGGTGGGAAATTCCGACCGCCGCTTTTCCGCCGGTTGCCATCCGCACCTCTGCCTGGCGGACGGAGCATGACCGGGATAATGGTGGCGGTGCCGAGCAGGCTCCGCCGGCACGATTATGATGCCGGCGGTAGCCAGCCTTTCCGCAGCAGTCAAACCGCCATGGAAAGGCAGGCGGAGATTGTCTTCCGGGGGTCCGTTGTGGGCCCCCAATGTGTTGGGGAGGGTGTGGGTGCACTGGGGGTACCCATGGTCCCCCAACATTTCCCTGTACCAGGTGGCAGGCACTGTGCAGTGCCTGCCACGCAGTGCAGGGAGATGCAGGACATGCTCCTTTGGACATCGTGGCAGTGCTGCGGCCAGCAGCAACCGCCGCAATGTTAAGGCCCGCGATTGTACCACCGCGGTCAGGTTTCGACCGCGGGCCATCGTAATGCGACCGGCGGTTATGTCGCGGTCCATGCGGGCGGTCTTTTCCCGCTACCATGGTGGTCGGGGAGGTTTTCCGACCGCCATCCTAATGAGCCCCCTAGTTATCTTCCCACAAAGCTTACACCTTACCAGCTAGGTAGAACCTTAAGATGTACTGACAAAGCTCTCCATACAGTCCCTTGGATCAGGAAATCCCATTCAGGAGGTAGATCCTTCTCATACCTTGCCCCCTTGTATTGGGACCAGCTACCCATACACATACAGAAATGCACAGAGCATCTTAAATTCAGAAAACGTCTGAAGACTGAACTGTTTCTGGTCTAAGTGTTCCTGCTTTGCCTGAGTTTTTTTTTTTTTTTGCAGATTTATATAGCGCGAACTCGACCCGAAGGTATTGGAGTGCTTTACATGAGCACCGGTTACGTTACACAAGGACACATTCATGTTTTTGGTGGGCATGGGGGGATTAAGTGATTTGCCCAGAATCACAGGATGTGGACTTGACCCCGAGGCTCGAACCTTGGTTTCCAGCTCCAAAGTCGGCAATCTAGCCATCAGACCACATCCTCTCCTCTTGTGCTGTGCTTAGATACCCCTCCTGGGGTGATTTGTGCACGTTATAAGTTAAAATAACATAACATAAATTAACATAAGTACACAATGCAAAGCAGTACAGTGTTATAAATCCACATAAATGTACATTGCCTACAGTTAGTGGGATACTGGCATCATGAGATCTGCAGTCTATTCAGAGAGAGGGAAAATGTTGGAGAAGAAGCAAATTTACAGATTTAGGGGCAGATTTACTAAGAAGTAATGCAATGCAATGCAACACAGCAAGACAACTTACAGCACTGTGTGTTGTGTGACAGGAAGAGAGCAGAAATCTACTAAGATATGACACATTTCTGCTCTCTCCCTGCACTGGCGCACTGTGTGCTGTCTAGCACCAATGTGGGCACCCTGGCATCATCGTGCAAATATGCTAGTGTTACAGGCAGGATTGTTTTTGTGCAGGAGGGGATACCTTCCTGCACAAAAATATTCCTTAAAGGCATATTCTCTTTCTATGTGTGCTACAGAATCCAACACATGTGAAAAAAGGAAATAACTAAAGATATTTCCCTTCAATACGCCTCACTTGGGAAAGCATACAATTTTGTTGTAATCCCAGGTTTACTGGCCTTAGTAAATCTGTATTGTGTCAAAACCCATGGGCGGATGCATGAGAACGCCCATGCTCTACCCATGTAACGCATTCTCAATGCAGAGTAATGCAGGGCAGCGATTTGCGCTGCCTTCTATTACTCTGGATTTACTAAACCACGCAGAGCCAGGCAAGGTGGCTTTGCGTGGCTTAGTAAATCCCATTTAAGGGCCTGCGTTGCCTTGCGTCACCCTGCGTGATGCAAGAGCAATGCAAGCCCTTAGTAAATCTGGCACTGACTATGTATACAGAAGAATATAAAGGCACAATTTAAAAAAAATACAAATTAATTATTTACAAATGCTGTAGGTTTGTAGATTCCTCAGCTGAAAAGGATATAAGGAGGTTATGAAGGAAAAGCAGGTAAATACCAGGACTTATTGAGGTCAACAAAGAATATGTATCAAAAAGAATAAGAAATTCAAAAGGGTAAACAGAAGTAATAGGAAATGCTTTTATATATAAAAGTCATGCAGCATAGGATCCAAGGCCAAGAAAAGAAAAAAAAAGAAACGGCCAAGGAGAACAGGGCTGGACTGGGAACTCAAAGCAGCCATGGCAAATTTTGTCAGACCAGCCCCTGTATGGTATGTAGCGAGAGCAGCAAGCGAGCCTGACCACTACAAGAGGGGTTTGTGGGGGTTGTCCTCCAAGAAAATTTTGGGAAAATTGCAAAAATGGTGCATTCTACAACACATTTTATGTATTCAATTGTATTAGCTTTCAAAGCATAGTAAATTATGTGCTTACAGTGCACCAGGATACCCAGCTACTTAAACAATTATAATTAGGCACTTTTTCACATGTGTGGGTTATAGGTCCAATTAGAAAGTCTGCATATAAAATATCAAAGTGCAGTTAAGACTCCCTTTCATTGAGTCACGCTATCATTTTGCATAAAAGTCACTGTAGTCATGTCAAAAAACAATTTGTGTATTGATATATTAACAAGGTAGACAACGTTTGTTAATAATGATATCCTTCTTTCATACCCCAATTTGTATTGCCATGATTTACAATACATATATTCCTCAATTACCGAATCATTAGGTGATTAACACACGAAAGCCTGAAAAGTCAATCTGATCATTCACACTGGCCATTTATTACCCTCAGAGCATCTGAGGTCTGATCTGGAAGACAAGGTCACATTGCTGCAATTTGTGGGCAGGGGGCTTCTTGCTGATGGATACCCAGGGCCGGCTTTAGCGCTGATGGCTGACAGTGCGACAATATTTGTTAGGGCCCTTCAATGATTCCCTTACTATTACCCTCCAACAGTGTCCCTCATCTCTTCATAGCCCCTCTCTCGCATGTATTTAATTTGTATTATAGTGTCTTTCATATCAGTGTAGGTTGTCTGAGCACTTTACATCCCTCGCACGTACAAAGACAATGAATCATAATTGTGTAAATCAGTGTATAGAAAATGTTACATAAGACAGAGGGGAACTATAAGCTGTAGGCATTTTTTAAGAGTAGTTGGTGTGAAGAGGCACAAACTCAGGATTCAAAACATAACACAGTGGTTAGGGTTGGCTTTACTAATAAGATTTCTTTCTATCAAAACAAACCCTTTTTAGCAACATAAGAATAATGAAAGACTGGGAAGAAACATAACTTTCTAACCTGTACGATGTAGTTTGCATGCAGCTTTTTAACAGCAGTCTATAGCTAATTGTGCTGTATATTATGATTGTAACTTATGAACTGCAGGTAACAAAAGGATCTCTGTCACAAAAGCAGTAAACCACCTAGCCATTGACATAAAATACAGTTCTGTGATCTGCATGGTACAAGTTCTTTGTAACAGGCATGTTAAACCGTCTGCTACTTTAGATGAGTCAAACCTGCCACTAGAGAAAGCTCCGATCTCTCTCCAGCAGATATCTTGACACTTTTATTGTTGCTTAAAAACTGCTGAATGTACAAGGAACTCTGCAGCATGTGTTTTTAAACCCATAACAAATTTCAAAACACATGCCCCTCCACTCAGCTCAGCTCTTGGTGCGGTGGGGTGGCACCAGTCACATAACCCTGAAGCCGGAATGGACAATGCTGGCCCACTGATTTTGTTACTGGGGTCGATATTGCAGCATTGCTGCAAAACTGGCTCCCAGTACCAAAACTACCCCCCACTCTTCCAGTCTCCTGGGGAATTGACCGATGCCCGTTGCTGCCAGGCTGGCATTGAAGGGGAAGTTGGTAAATGCATAGAGGTGTGCACAAAAAACAGGCAGGAGATAAGTGATAGATGTCAAACAAAGTAATGGACCATGTCACAATACGAACGTATATGAAGAGTTCAGGGAGGTAACATAGTGGAGGGTTGACTAGGATATGTAAGTTCCTGGAAGTAAATGATTTTCAACGCCATGTTAAGTCTTTCTTGAAATAGGCCACAGACAGTGGTGAAGCAAAGTGGGGCGCCCCTCCTCCGCTCTTACCTGCGGTGGCTGCAGGAATCGCCAGCATCACACCCGCTCTCACATGGGGGGTTTGGGGGGCGGCCGAACCCGGTGAGGTCTGCCCCCGGGCAGATTGGGAGGGTGAAGGGGCAGGCCGATTAGCGGCCATTTTGCAAATTGGGCGATTTGTAGGAATAGCCCAAATGTAGCCCAAGGGCTATAATTGTGGGTTTGGCGTGCTCCCAGCCACCATTTTAGGTTTGGTGACCTGGTGGCTGGGAGCGTAGTGGTAGTTAGCGTTTTTGTGGTGTCAGGTAGTTTTTGTCAGGAGTTAGTAAGGGTTAATTGTTTCGCTTAGCAGTTTTTGTCAGGCGTTAGTGAGGTTTACTTACTTTGTTGGCGTTAGCAGGTGTAGCTTTCCAATGGCAGGTGAGGATTATCGAGTGCTGGAAGCGGTCCGGCTCCTGAGTGAGGCTGGGCGGCTTGATCTCCTGCTGCCGGAGACCGCTGGGAGCGCGCACCCCCCGAGGCACGCGTCCGCTGGGGTAGCGGCCGCCGTCGCGGCCTGCAAGTCCCCGAAGAGGGCCAAAAAACAGGAGGTGAGTGAGCGGGCCGCTCTTATACCAGGAGAGCGGCCCCATTGACCGGCGCTGAGCTGGAGCCTCGCGTTCTTGTGGAGGCTCTGGCGAAGGTGCGGGGGGTGGGGCCCGATGGAGGAGCGCGTCGCCCGTCTCTCCGGCCGGGTCCTCAGCTAACAGCCGGCTGAAGGGGAGGGGCGGGGGGAGCGCGCGCGATGCGGGCGCAGAGAATAAAATTAAGAGTAGGGAGGGAGGGAAGAGGAAGAAGGCAGCGCCGGCAGCCCGGGGAGACATCCCCTGTGGGGGTGAGTTGGGGCAGGGCCTTAACATGGGTGATGGATCATCTGGGTTCGGTCTTCAGGGCCGGAGGGCAGGAAGTGATGAGGCAAAGGGATTCCCTGGGCAGGGGATTCTGGGGAACTTTCAGGGGTTGTTTGGAGAGGAGGTGGGCGGGACGGGAAGCCAGATGGGGGGGTGGCCATGGGGGGGCAAAGGGGGGTACCTTTGGTCCGCAGGTAGAGAGGGGGAGGGGAGGAGGAAGGCCTTGGTGATTGGGTAAGGGGTGGGGAGGGCCCGCCCGAGGGGCTGGACCCAGCAGGGGGAAGCCAGGACTGGGAGGGCCTAGACATTTTCTCGTCCTGGCATGAGGAGGTGAGGGGTTTAGATAGGGTGGGGCAGGTAGATGCCTACATGGCACAGGGAGGGTCTTTGGGTAGGGAGGCTAAGGGGCTGTGGCAGGGGGTAAGGAGGGCGGCAGGAGGGAGGGGTGGGGTCAGGGTAGTGGTTCCATGGGCCTGGGTGCAGGCCCCAGCCGGGCCCGGGCGGGGATGTTTGCGGGATTTGAATGGAGTGAGGATGAAGAGGAGGGGGTGGGTGGAGAGGAAGTACTGGATCTAAGTAAGGTAGGGCGGGCGTGGGCGGAGTGCACCTTAGGGGTAGGTAGGAAGCGGAGTTGGGAGGTCAGGGAAAGGGATGGTAGGCCCAGCACACCAGACCAGTCCTTTTTATTTCAGGTAGAAGATAAAAGGCAGGGGTCGGACTTGGCAGAGCTGGGAGCGGCTCAGAGGCGTCGAGGAGAAGGGAGGGTGGAGCCTCGCGCGGCGTGCCCAGTACCGGCACGGGATCTCGACGCAGCTGGCAGAAATAGGCCCGAGCGGTCTCGCTGGCCCCAACACCCGACGGACCTCAGCGGTCTGCAGGGCACCGAGGACATGGGACTATGACCGGCAAGGGTGCTAGTGGTCATAGGAGGTTGCAGTCGGCACCTCCGGTGGAGCGAAAATGGGGGCATTTTGAGCAACAGAGCAGGTATCGGGAAGGGCAAGAGGAATTAGATTTCGATGAGGACAGCCTGGAAGAGGGCAAGTTGAGAGAGGGTGAAGAAGGGGGTGAGGGGGGGGCCGAGTAATGTGTCTTCTAGTGTGTTACAGGTGTCACGACGGCCGGCAGAGCCTACCGGTCGGACATCGAGATTGGCTCAGACTACGGCTCCCATGGCAAGGCGGTCTGCAGCACAACGGGCACCCTCCTTAGATTCAGGTAAAATGCGGGAAAGATGGGAAAAACCAACAATGGTGTCGGTGGGGATTGGGGGGGGAGGGGATGGGGGAAGAGGGGGGGAGGTTGCAGAGAGGCAAGTATGTGTTGGATGTTGGTGTGGGCACGGATGACGCAGGTAAGGCGTCCGCAAATGCGTTAGAGGACACTAAGACTAAAGGGACGGGCGACACAGGGGAAAAGAGTGCGGCAGAGACGAAAGACAAATTAGAAAGCAAGGAATTGTAAATTTAAAAAATGCCTTATATGGGGGTGACCAAACCGCTGGGCGCACACTTAATGTTGGCAACTAAAGAAAGGATATGGAAGGGTGAGTATGTTGAGATGCTCAAACTTCTGCACGGGGAAGTGAGCGCGAAGGAGGGTTTGAAAGAAGAAGAGTACGAATTGGCCAAGAGGGCAAGGGTGCCTCTCACCATTGAAAATTGGACAGCGGCTTTCTTAATATACGCAAGCGTCTACTGCGAGAAGTACCCAGAGCGTTGTGTGGTGCTGTTTAAATACATGGATGTGATCAGGAAGGCACAGATCACTGGGGGGGATACGCGTGGGCACAATATGATGAGGAATTTCGGGCACGCATGGCATGGGACACCGAGGCAAAATGGGGGGAGTTAGACACACCTGTGGCAGCATACAATGGGGGCGTCCAGGGCAGGGAAAACAATCTTCACGGCCAGCGGGCTACTGATAGTTTATCGGCCCTTTCAGGGGAAACCCACCCGGGGAGGGGTGGGTGATACAGGCAGAGGGCAGACAGGATTGGGAGGGGCATGCTGGGATTTCAACAAAGGCATGTGCACCCGAGAATTTTGTAAGTTTAGGCATGACTGCTCGAAATGTGGAGGCAGGCACGCATTGGTCAATTGCTTCAGGGGAGTGCCAGGGCAGCAGCAAGAGGGCCAGCAGTGGCAGCACGGGGGTTTAATGCGGGAGGGCAGCGGCAGCCGCCTTTCACGGGAGGAAGGGAGGCTAAGGGGACTGGGCCAAAGGACTCATACACCGGTTAGGGTAGATAAGATGGAAGCAGCCTTACAGGGTTATGGCAACCAGAAGGCTGCAAAGATCTTGCAGGCAGGGTTTCAAGAAGGTTTTAGACTGGGGTACAGGGGACCTAGGGTCAGGAGGTGGGCGGACAACTTGCAATCGGCGAAAGAACACCCCGAAATAGTGCAGGAAAAATTGGATAAAGAAGTGTGCGAGGGTCGCATGGAGGGCCCATTTGAGGATTGGCCTTTGGAGAATTTGATTGTTTCTCCCATTGGAGTTGTACCAAAGAAGGAACAGGGTCAGTTCCGCCTAATTCAACATTTGTCATGGCCAGAAGGGATTCTTGTGAACGATTTCATTGATGAAAGGGAGGCTATGTCACTGGTGGTGACCGCGGGCGCAACAGAAAAATGGCAAAATGCGACATAAAATCAGCTTTCCGTTTGCTTCCAGTCCACCCGGATGATTGGGATATCCTGGGCATCCATTTCAACGGGAAATGGTACGTGGACAAGAAATTACCAATGGGCTGCTCTATGTCATGCGCATTATTTGAGTGTTTTAGCACGTTTCTCCAGTGGCTGTTTTCTAGGCGCACGGGTCACCAGCTGGTGACGCATTACCTGGATGATTTCTTTTTTGTAGGCACCTCAGACTCCACGGAGTGCCAGGCAGCTCTGGACAGCTTCAAAGAGATCATGAGGGAGCTAGGGGTGCCTTTGGCGCCGGAAAAGACGATGGGGCCCAGCACGGCTCTTTCCTTTTTGGGTATTCAGCTAGATTCTCAATCGATGGAGGCGCGCCTGCCCGAAGACAAAAAGCAACAAATGCTAGGGCTACTGGCGACAATGCTAGCAAGGGACAAGGTCACGGTGAGGGAGATTCAGGTATTGCGGGGACATCTCAATTTCGCTTGCCGGGTAGTGAGAGTAGGGAGGACATTTTGTAGAAGACTAGGCAGGGCACTCACAGGACAGAGACCACCACACCATCATGTATGCCTGTCGGCGGGTGTGAAAGAAGACTTGAGGATGTGGAAGTTTTTCTTACAGGATTTCAATGGCATTCCTTTGGCAAGGGAGGGTGACATGGTTTGGGACGTGTTAGAAATGGGATTTCTGGTTGGCTAGGGCTTGCGCCTAAGCCAGGCAGAAACCACCACTCTAGTCAGAGCAAGGGAGTTAAACCCTGAAGATAACCCCTGCTCACCCACTTGGTAGCTTGGCACGAGCAGTCAGGCTAATCCCAGAGGCAATGTGTAAAGCGTTTGCGCAACACACACACACAGCAGCAACACACTAGGCACACTACAAAAGAAACTCCACACAAGGTTATATCAAAAATAGAATTTGTATTATCATAAACACATTAGATCATAACCACACATGTACACTGTGCCAACTGGCACTAGGCAATATTCACAGGGGATTATATACATGACAGGGCCAATCGGGCCACTGTCAGAACCATCACAAGCACAAGTAGTAAAAAATATCACAACCAGTAACTACTGGCAAAATAGTGTACTCAGCATTATCACATCAGCATTAGGCATAATCCTCAGCATACCCACATTATGCAATCTCTGTAGGCATAAACACCTTATGCATAAACATCCTAAGCATAAACACATTATGTCATAGGCATCACAGTAGGCACAGACACATTAGGAATAAACCATATTAGGAATAAACACATTATGCCTAAAACATGAGTACTGCACCCCAGTATCACAGATAAAGTGCACACAGCACCTTTAGCATATACACTGAAATGACCCCAGGCCAACTGGCCTTCTGTGGGGCTCAAATACTCTTTGTCCAAAATGTCAGGGCGCAGTTCTAGAGCCTTCCAAGTGGCCCTAGGGCTGCAAAAGCAGCAAAAGCAAAGTGCGCAATGCGCTGGGGCAGAGGAGTGTATCTCACTCCTTCATCATCAGAAAGGAAAAATGCCCCACGTTGCAGCTGCCGCTAACTGGCGGTGCAGCTGAGGAGAAATGACCACTGGTACCAACTGTGCCTGGCGAGCCCCACTCGGGGACTCTATCAACAAAATTGCCCCCACGTTGCAGCTGCCGCTAACTGGCGGTGCAGCTGGGAAAAACAGCACTGGCACTCACAGTGCCTGGGGAGCCCCCTTTACTGGGCTCCTCCTGGTGCCCTCACTGGGCACCAACGATCCTCAAGATTCAGCCCCCAGTCACCGGGGCTCCTTCGTGGACTCCGCTCCTTGCGCTTATCAAGGCTACCCTCACGCAGCACAGCCGCTCCCTCCTCACGGGGAACCAGACGGGCAGGGCACGGAGCGAAGTCTCCGGCGGCTCTCTTGCACGGAAGGCGGCAATGGAGCCCGCAAGGCTCCGGCTCCTCTTGGGCTACGCGGGGCTCCCACCCGCTCACGGGGGCCCTGCCTTCCTCTGCCTGACTTCCCTTTTGGCAACCCACCACAAAGCTTTCTCGGTGCTAGGCTCCGTCCCCGGTCAGGCGGTGCACCTGACTTCTGGTTTTCTCTGCCGGTCCGGCAGTTCACACACGAGCCCACGCTTAGAGGCTCACGTCGGGGGACACCAACCGGCGGGGTAGGCTCCCGCTCTGGTTCTCTGGCAAAACGCGGGGTAGGCTCCCGCCTTTAACGTGCATACAAATGCGGGGTGGGCTCCCGCTTCCCGTGCAGGCAGCACAGGGGAATCCCACATGCTGGGATTCCCTTGTAGCACGTCGTAGCCCAGCGCTGCAGGACACACGCGCTCCTCCTGAAAAATAGATAGAGCGCCCACGAGGCGCTATGCGCCCAACAGTTCCAGGGCAAAGGCTGGGCCCAGGCAGGCCAGCTCACAGGGCCCTCCAGCAGGGAGGCAGTCCCTCGTGGCGGTTCCTCCTTGGGCCCAGCAGCAGCAAGTCGCCAGGAAGCACAAAAAAGCACAACCCTTTCATGGGGTCACAGCCCCAGTATTTATACAACATTTTCTTTTGTCTGCCCTTGGCACAGGGCTTGGGGGAACCAGCCTGAGCTGGTTCTGTTTTTTTTTTGGAGCTCTCTGTTTACAGGGCTCCTCTTCCCTATTGTCAGGTGGGGGCTCGTCATCAGACACACCACAGGGGGGCGGAGCCAGCATTCGCCTAGGCAGGCACAGACCTATTCAGGGTCAGGGGACTACTCCTCCCACTACTCCAAATGCAGATCTCCCATTCAGCCTAGCGCTGACTCACCCTGCCCTCCCTGGAGCCACACACACCTCACCAGCCCCTGTCACTCCAAAGCCAGACATGCAATCCACATCAGGCAGGCAGACACATAGCACACAGAAATGCCAACTTCTAAAAGTGGCATTTACTAAAATAGTGATAATAAATCTGCGCACACCATTGCGCAGCATTTATTATTACTATTCCAACCATACCAAACTTAACCACGCTGCTCCTCTCATATCAGGAATTACCACTGAAACACTTATCAGGGAATCCCCAATGCATTCCTATGGGAGGTCAGCCCCATAGCAGTGAGAAACCAAAATGGCTGTTTGTCACTACCAGGACATGTCACACACTTAAGGTACATGTCCTACCTTTTACCTATAATGCACCCTGCCCATAGGGCTAGCTAGGGCCTACCTTGGGGGTGACTGACATGCAGTAAAAGGGGGGTCACAGACGTGGCACACACTTTAGGTGCCACATCACAGCGGCAGTAACACTGCGCGCACAGGCCCTGCAATGGCAGAGGCCTGAGACAGGTTTGAAAGGCTACTTTGGTGGGTGCACAATCAGCGCTGCAAGCCCACCAGTAGCATTTAATTTACTGGCCCTGGGTATCTGAGATACCACTTTACAAGGGACTGACAGGTAAATTAAATATGCCAAACAGTTGCAGACCAATCTTACCATGTTTACCACAGAGAGCACACGCACTTTACACTGGACAGCAGTGCTAAAGTGCTCAGAGTCCTAAAACCACCAACACCATGTCAGAAAAAAGGCTAGGAGGAAGGCAAAAAGTTCAGGGATGACCCTGCAAAAAGGGCCAAGTCCAACAGGACGTTCAAACTTTTTCTGATGCCGCAGGCAGCAAAGGCTTTGGCCTCTATTGGCAAGGAAAGTGGTGTGCAGAGCAGTGTCCAGCAGCGTGAGGGGGGGAGGGTAAGAGTGTCGCATTTTTTGGAGTTCTCTCCCCTAGTAGTGGCGGTGACTTTGTGGGGGGAACAATTGGCGCATAAGAAGGTGACTTTCAGGATTGACAACATGGCAGTTGTAGAGATTGTAAACCACTAGTCCGCAAGGGACGAACAGGTGTTGAAATTGTTGAGAGTGATCGTTTTGGGCTGTTTGCGCCATGATATAGCTTTCAGAGCATTGCACGTGCCAGACAATGACATAGCGGATGCTTTGTCTCGTTCACAGTGAGGGAGACTCCCGTGGGCTAGCCAAGGACGCAGACGGGACTCCGACCCCCATGCCGCACAATTGTGGTACGTAGGCAACACAGGATGCTACAACTGGTGGTAGGGTCCCTGGCACAATCCACGAGGATGGCATATAGTTTAGCTTGGGATGAGTTTCTGCTCTCGGGAGCCCAGCGGCGTTCCACGTTGGAGCATAGAAGGGAAGATGTGATTCAATTTATTCTGGATTTGATTGACAAAGGGATATCTAGGGTGACAATTGCGGGTAAGTTGGCAGGAATTCCATTTGTCGGTAAACTATTATGGGGTTATGCACCATCCGCAGGGGAACTCGGCACTCGTATGCTAGAGGGGTGGGCTAGAGTGCAAGGTCAGGTAGGGCGGGCGAGAAAACCTCTGTCATGGAACTTGCTGGGCAGGGTTATACAGATATTGCCTAGAGTATGTTTGGACGAATACGAGACGCGCTTTTTTTCCACGGTGATGGTCTGGATATTTTTTTGGGCTTTTCGGGTGTCAGAGTTGTTGGGTCCTCGGTCGGGGGGAGGTATTGCATGGGGGGATGTAGTACCGCGGCAGGACAGAGTGTGCATATGGCTACGTAAGTCAAAAACGGATCAGAGGGGCGCGGGAAAATGGGTGTCGCTTCAGGCTTCGGACCCACAGTTGACTTGCCCTTGCAGGTGGGAAGCGAAGTAGAGGGCTCTATCTAGAACACAGGTTGGATTGGTCTTTTTGTATGCGAATGGGAGCAGGGTTACAGCGTTTCAGCTATTGGCAGTTCTGCGGAAGGCGCTCACAGAGTTGGGTATCGATGGCAGGGATTTTGGGACTCATTCCTTCAGGATTGGGGTGGCATCGGAAGCGAACAACAGAGGGTGGGGGTGGGGGGACATTATGAGGCTGTGGAGATGGTCCTCAGATTATTACAGGCGATGCGTTCGCAGCGCAGCAGGGGGGTTGTAGCGCGGTTGTTTTTCTTTATCATGTTCACACAGTTTTTCTTGTTTCAGGTTCTGTGACTGGCCCCCTCGCCAGAGAGATGTCCATTTGGATAGTGGGGCATTCATTTGTGAAGTGGGCCCAGGTCCAGGCCTGCACCAGTTACTTTGGAGAAAATGTAGGTTTTAATAAAGATCTGTTTAAAGTGTCTTGGAGGGGTAGAGGGGGCATGCTCTGGAAAGAGCTTCTACAGTCTTTGAATGGTGTGTTGGCGGCTGGTAGGTGCCCGGACATTTTGTTGCTTCATTTAGGTGAGAATTACATGGTCAAGGAAAAGGGGATAGTTTTATTGAGGAACATGAAAAGGGATTTGGCCTTGATAAAACGACAGTGGTCCGGGTGTTCGGTCATTTGGACAGAGTTTGTTCCCCGCAGAGTATGGAGAGGCGCAGTTAACCCCGGGGCAGTGGATAGGGCCAGGAGGAAACTCAATACAGAAATGGTGCGTGTTTGTAGGGAGATTGGATTTGGGAGGAATGCCCATAGGGAAATCAGATTTGACGCTGTAGAATTCTTCAAGGGTGATGGTGTTCACTTGTCACGTATGGGCATGGACTTATATTTGTTGGAAATCAGAGAGGTGCTAGCCAGGGAGTTGAATGTACAGAGGCACTAAGGAATACATGCCTATGAGGAAGGGGGGGGCAGAAAAAAGGGGAGGCGGCGTTCCCATCTACACTCCCGCTTTTTCCTGGGATGCGGGGTTGTTAAAAGCTGGCCAGGATTGGCAGAAGTTTTTAGTTAAGTGTTGGAAGTTTGTGAGCAGGGGCAGGGAAAGGGTAGGCAGGTAGGCTAAGTTTAGAGTAGATGTTTGGTAGTTACAGTTGCAGAAAGGCAGGTAGGGGTTTGGGTTTTATTGGAGGGCAGGATTTGTAACTGCAATACTGTGTAATGTGGTTGTTATTAATGTTATTATGTTATTGGCAGGGTGGGGGATTTGATGTGGGGATCGTAGGGGCGGGGGGGGGGAAACAGGGGATCAGTTATTTTATGTATAGTGAGGTTTTAGTTTTGTAAGGCAGTTGCCAGTGTCTTCATTGTGATATGCACCTGTTTCAATAAAGCGGCCTTTTACACACACAAAAATTGGTCTCGGTTTGGCTTGCCCTCCTCCCTCCCAATTGGCCGCCGTGGGCAGCAAACGCAGGGGCCACCACGGGCGGCCTAAGGCGTAGCTACGCCACTGGCCACAGAGTATTATTTCCTGAGAGTGGGAATGAGTGAATTGCCGAATTTAGGAGCAGATCAAGCAATATATCAGTATGTCTTCTTGAAATCATGGGTTTCCGAGATAAAGGCATCAGAGCTCCTCAGCGCATGAGAACATTCAGAGAATTTGAGTTTTTGAAGCAAGTACTGATGTATTACTTTATGTACTAGGCACAGTGTTTTGTTTGTGCATATTGCGTTTATGGGTAATCATTTCAGCATTACAAGTACAAGAGCAATATTATCTTATCCTATCAGTAATTTCAACAAATGAGAAGCTTGGTTCAAATAATTTATTGCCAGGTCAAAAATCAGGCGTATGAGATATTGCTACATAAATGTCAACAGGCCCCTATCAGGCAAATTTATGACACATTTCAAAAAAGGTGTAACAGTGGTACAACTAATAATAATACACATAAAATTGTTAAAGCCTTGTATTTTTGGGGGGGGGGTGGTGAAATGCAATTGTGAACACAATCCCGAATGTTGGGATCAAATACTTAAGGCATTGTTTGGATATGTGTGCTATTAGGGTAAATTGCGTTCACTCCTGTGTTTGGGTGGCTCAGTCAGTGGCGTAGCAAAGGGGGGGGGGGGCAGTCCACCCCGGGCGGCACAAGTTTTGGGGGCGGCGGCCTCCCTCCCTTACCTGCGGCCGTGCGGGGTGGCTGTCACGGCGGGAAACGCCAGCACCCCCCCACCCCGCAATAATACAAGCAAAATGAGCCCAACTAACGTTTGCACATCTCTATTGAACATTTTAACCATTATCTGTAAATCAGTTGCAAAAACACTGGTAGCCCCTTGGGCAAATGCAAATTGAGTTAGGGTGGTTTGGTGCCTATAATTTAACTGGTCGGTCTAAGTGGGATGGGTGATACTATATGGAGGTCAGTAATATTGACGTCATAACATTTCATCTACAATATAATGTAATTACTATACTTACCTCCCACTCTACTTACCTTTCTAGGTATATAAGTACATGCTTACTATTGTAACACTGCCTATACTTACCGTAGTAGGCAGTGGTTACTTCGATGTAGTGGTTGCCCTAATATGCCATGCGATATAACAAATATGTTATATCAGGTGTAAATGACCCCGTAAATAGTTGTTCCATTCTTATGTACAGAACTGGATCATGAAATGGTGGCCCATAGAAAGTGTCACATTCTGCTACCCTTGACCTGCTATAAAGGAAAGAGGGCTAGCGCGAGTGCTTAATTTGTAAAAGACTAAGTACCAGGGCCCAAAGTGTCAGGGATGCTGAATACCAATGCTGCGTAGTCGTGATTTCTCCTCATGCTTCTTTCATCCTCCACCAGACGCTCCCTGCAATTTATAGCTCATTCTTTCAGTTTCATTTTAATCCCCACTTTCTTTCTATATCCCTGTGTTTACATATTTCTCTTTCTCTTTCTTCCCTCTTTTGTGTTTTTCTCTCACTTGCTCTAGGTCCAAGTCTGATGAGGAGAAATGACTTGCTTTTAAAGGGACACGCTTCACTAGAGTACCTATTCTTTTGTCATTATTTTCCATTTTGTTTGTGTAGGGTTTTTTCGTCAGACCTTTTAAAGACCCTGCCTCTTTTTATTTTGTTATTTTTCAAATTCCTCTGGATTTGAACTCTCTCCTGGCCTTGTTTGTGGCCTGCTTTTTGTTGTTGATGATAACTGTCGTCTTGAAGCTCTCAGTCCTCAGGGCTGTTTGCTTGTTGGTTGCATAACCTGCTAAGAAAAGACTGAGACTCAGGCCCTTTCTGATCCCACTCCAGACGCTTTATCTTCTCAAAATGATGCAGTGCGTGTTAACGTCCACTACAAGTCTTCTTCCTCACTCTCACTCTGTGACTCCATGTCTTTTCCATTTAGTATGCTCTCCTTATTTTCGGGACATCTACTTTTTTAAATATATGTCAGAAATGTTCTGTTTCTATTCATTTGTTTGATTCTTCTGGCTGGAACTAAAATTGGATTTCTGTGAATAAGAATTTCCACATCTTGTGGTTACTCTATATGGCACAGCTTTTCAATCTAAAATTGCCAGAATATTTCTAAACTTTAATTTGATAGGTGCATCGCCGTAAATTGCACCTTCAATTGCTACATTGTTTGTACGTTCCTGTGTGGATTCTATTTTTAGTGCAGATCAAAAGTTCAATCAATCAATCAATCAGGATTTATAAAGCGCGGTTAATCACCCGATAAGGTATTCAAGTTTGACAGAGAGAGCTTGCAAAATCTGGTTGATATAGCAGTGGCGGCCGGCATGGCTCGCGGGTGGTGAGCAGGCATGGGGGGGAGGGGGGAAGGAGGGCGCGCGGGGGGGTTGTGCTCAATGTAAAAAAATAAACACTCACCTTGCCGCCAGGTCCCACTTCTCTGCTCCTGCTCTCCTCGTCTTGACTCAAGGAACAGGAAGCACAGCCAGGCTCCCCTGACCAAACACAACGCTGTAATGCAGCGTTGTGATTGGTCTGAGCGTCCTGGTTCGACCCGCAGCCAGGGAATGTAATGCAGCTCGCATGGAGAACAGGGAAAGTGCGCATGACTGTTTTAGGCAGCCCGAGAGGGCAGGCCAAACAGTCATGTGCACTTAGGAGTGGGCAAACCACTCCTCCCCTGCCCTGCTCCGAGAGCAGGGCAGCCCCGCCCACCTGCCCGCCAGCAAAGTAGCACAGAAACATAAAATGATAATAACTCAAAGTTATTATCATTTCATGTTTCTTTTCCGCTGCACTGCTTAGAAACAGTGGGGCGACGCTCCTCCGCCATAGCGGAGGAGCCTCCACTGTGATCTAAATTTATAGAGCATGCGTGTAACATCGCAAAGGCTGACCTGGTTCTAGGCTATCCAGGTCCTGAAAATCTGCTACACGACCTGGAGATAGGCAGCAGCCATGTCTTTAACAATTTTGGGGAAAAGGCGTGGTTATCGTGCAGGTGTAGGCTGATGTTTGCTTAAGTTGTCTTTCTCAATTCCAACTATCTGGTGGGTGGCAGTGTTGTAGATTTTCATAATTGAGAAACCATTTATGAATAAGAGATTGGGAAAGGAGACTGGGAAGCTACTTTCCTGTAACATTCGATCTCCAAATTATGTAATTAAACAGCCTTAGCATGAAATTTAATGTCGATTGGTAGCTGACTTTGAAACCTCAGATGAAAACGGATTCCAGTGGATGTGGTGCTTTTGGCAATCAATCCAGTGGGGCTTGCTTTTTGAAGGGTTCCATAAAGAATGTAGTTTTAAAATGACTGACTAAATTACGGCTTCTACTGATAACACTGCCTGGAGCTCTCCAGCTCTAGAACTGTGATGATTTTCTCACTGTGGTCCTCACATGAAGTGCTGTTCTGTAGACCAGCAGCATCTTGGAGACAATGTTATCCTGAAGCCAGGACAACATTGCCTATCCAAAGGAAGTGGAACCATCTGAGCCATGATGGAGCATATTGTTTTAATTATTTTTTTATTGGTTAACTCATATATGCATTCTCAAACCATTTGATTATTTTCTTTTTCATATAACACTACATCAACATGCCTGTTTTTATTCCTTCACTTCCTTACCTACAGTTTCTTTCAATAGAACTTATGACATAGTCTTCCATTTAATTCTTACTATTCCTTCCTGGGTCACTAGCATGCGCTCATTATTCCAACATGTCACAAATGTAATATCATTCGACCTTCTCCTTTTTTAGCCATTCCCATTCCTAACTCTCTGCCCTTCTTCACCTGCTTCTGTTGCCTACCTGCCTCTTCATTTTCTGCTACATGTCTCTTCTCTATATTGGGCTGGATCGCAAAACGTTTTTGCCTAATACCATTACATGTCCTTGATTGTATGTAAGGCAGTGCTTCTTACCACCATATTAGCGTCATCCCTTGTATGAATCTCAGGGGTCCCATGATAGTCTTAACCGGAGCCTAATACTGAAAATAACGTCAACCATTCCTGAATTATCATTTATTAAAACCACAGACTTGGTGTCAGTGCAGTTTAAACAAATACAGCCAAACACTCTTCGAGAATCTACTATTACAACCTGGTCCTCAAATGATATTGTGACCAAAATATTAGAATCGAGTCTGTATTTTATGGAATGTGGCATTAAGGTTGAGAATTGGTCCCGTCTACATTATCCCCCTATTCTGGAGGTATTGGCGCTTAAGGTGGAAAACGAAAGAATAACGGCCGATAGTAAGAAGCCAAATCCAGTACTTAGGGGCGCATCAGGACCATCAGTTAATCAGTCTTGCAGTTCTGGCCTGTTGATCACCAATTCCCAAACAGGGGGTCGATTTTGTGAGTGGCTACCTATAAATAATGTACGAATGGAGGATTGGTCCTGGCTTTCAGCTACTCTGGCGAAGGCGCCCCAAAGAGATAGAAATTGAATGTCCTTAACAACAAAGGTTGATGCTATGCAAATACGACTATGCTCCTGGAATGTTCATGGGCTGAGCCATCTACTGTCTGACCCAGATACAATATTATTTTTAAACTCTTTTACAATTGTATTATTTCAAGAAACTTGGTGCAAACAAATGACTCCCTTGCTTGGGTTTAATGAATATGGGGGCATATTAGCAAGACCGGCGATAAAATTATCGCCGTTTTAGCGACTGCAGGAAACTGCCGCTAAAACAGCGATAATGGGCTTGCTAATATGCGTTATAGAATTCCAATAGAAGCCCAGGTTAGATGTCCTGCACATCTAACATGGGCTTCTATTGGAATTCTATAACGCATATTAGCAAGCCCATTATCGCCGTTTTAGCGGCAGTTTCCTGCCGCTAAAACGGCGATCATTTTAACGTGGGTCTTGCTAATATGCCCCATAGTCTCCTAGCAGTGCGAACTAATAAACCAGGCCGTGCAAAGTGTGGTCTTTTGTGCTACAGCAGCTGACTTAAATCTTGTAGTGGAAGTGGTGGATTTTGATCTGGGTTGGTTACAATGTCTTGTGTTAAATAACACTGAATCTAGTCTAATTATACTCAATGTGTATTTAAGTGTCAGAAAAAATAAGTTGACGCAGCTGTATATCTTGCGAGATATCCTTAATACATTAATAATCCAACACCCTGAAGCAGGCCTTATAGTTTCTGGGGATTTTAATTTGCATTTAATTCCGTTTTCCTCAGTAAATGGTAATACTCACGGAATTGCAAAAGAGTATTGTGACATTATGCTCGAGGCCGGGCTTAGTCAGTTAAAAGAAAAATTTAAATTTATCTACATTTAAAAATTCTAAACAGGGTTCAATTATTGACTACATGTTTATTTCAGATAATTTAAGGCCAAAACTGTCTGAATATACGGTAATCCCTCGGCTCAAAAGTGATCATAACCCCCAGATTGTTACATTTAACTTTTTAGTGATGTGCTACCCTAGACAGAACGAACTTCCGAACATGGTTCATACAACATATAATCTGAAGAGGTTAGTCTGGCGTATTGCTAAAGAAGAGGAAATCATACAAGCTGCTAAAACATTAATAATTGAAAGTGACCAGTGTGAGCCGGGGGATGCCAATATGATTAATAAATGGAACTCTATTATGACGTCTCTGGTGGGGAAATTTGCAGCCCAACAGGTTAGAAAAGTATGTCAGCCATTAAAATCCTCGAACATATGATATACTTCAAAGTTATTTAAGATAAAGAAATCACTTAATAGAGCTATTCAGGAGGCGTATGCTCATAGATTCCATCAGTCCTATTCTGCATATCAAGAACATTTGAAGGAACTTAGAAAAGCTTATAGACAAGAAGTCTGGAAGGCGAAATCTAACTATCAAATAGGGCTTTGGAATAGTTTATTATCTGCTTCTAAACAAAATAATGCAAAACGATTCTGGCCAGTAATTAACAAGCTGGAAAGGGGAGGCTGCAGGGCACTTTGTGTAAATATTTCGGAAACCAGCTGGGTAACTTTTATTACCAATATGTATGGTACAACGGATCAGGCGATAAACCAACCTAATATGTGCATTGGTTACAGGGAAAACAGTATATTAACTATCGATAGGGAGAGTGGTGACTGCCAGGGGATGAATACCATAGCTAATCCTAGCGATTCTAGCCTTGACTTGAATTTTAAATTAGAATGCATAAGTTGTAATCAAATATTGACTTTGCTACGTGGGCTTCGCGCAAATGGCGCCCCTGGTCCTAATGGGCTACCTAATGCCCTGTTCCATGCCAATGTTGATATGTGGGCTGGAATATTGTATGAATTGTTTAATGATGTATTGAAATTGGAAATTGTTCCAGCATCATGGCAAGGTAGCATATTGCAGCCTATTTATAAAAGTGGTTCGGTAGATAATCCCGCTAATTATCATCTAATTGCATTGACTGATGTTGATGCAAAAGGCTTTGCCTCCATCTTGTTGAAAGAATTGGAAAAGTGGGCAACACAGGAGAGCACCATTCCATTTAACCAAACTGGTTTTCGAAGGGCCAGTCTACCACCACCAACCTGCTTGCACTCACCTTACTTGCTGAGCAAGCTGTCTTGAAAAAGCAAAATCTATACATTGCTTTCATTGATTTAAACGCAGCCTTTGACTCAGTGCCTCGAAATTTACTATGGAAAAAACTGCTTGGATGGGGCATCCCAGGGAAATTGTTGGAGGCTATCATCCGTTTGTATACGGACACCTGGGTTCAAGTCAGGTTGGGTGAGGGTAGTTCCCTATCAAGGAAAATCAGAACATATAATGGCCTAAAGCAAGGTTGTGTTCTTGCCCCCTGCCTTTTTAATCTATTTCTATCAGATCTTTCTCAGCACCTTGATTCTATTAATGCTCATGCCTCAAGGTTGGGAGGAGTGCAAATCAGCTACCTTCCATATGCTGATGATACTATCCTCCTGAGCCACACTCCAATTGGCCTTCAAAGACTTATTAATGCCTTTGAAGATTACATACAAATAAACAGCCTTGAACTGAATGTTAAAAAAACTAAAATTATGAAAATTGGATCTGTAAAGCAGAAGTTCAATATATGGAGGGCCAGAGCAGGTCCAATTGAAGTTGTTAAAACGTATAGATATTTAGGGGTGGTGTTTGATGATAGAGTTTCTTTTAAATACCATTTCAAAGACCTAAGGGCTAAAACTGTGATTTTAATTCATGCTTTTAAATGCTTAAAAAAATTGTTGAATTGTCAATCTTATGACTATATTCTTAAAGTCATGAAAGCCAAGTTACAGCCAACCCTCCAATATGGCTCACCAATTACCAGAGGGAAAGATGCAAAGCTCCTGGATTTATTGGTAGTTAAGGCTTTTAAAGCTACCTTTGGGATTCCCAGATCAGTAGGCCAAGCAGGACTAAGATTAGAGTTTGGTCTCCAGAGACAGTGCTTGGTATCAGAAGGAAAACCAAAGGGGATGATGGACGGAGTGTTGAACATTGCAAGCACTCACCCCCAGTCAACTGATCTGGGTTTAATCCATCATCATTCTTTAGCTCACTCCACCACCCCAGTTCAGACATGGCCATATGCAAATCAGTCTGACCCTGTGCCTCATGGGAACAGTCCAGCCCGAACTGCCAAGCCATGTCTTCCCTGGACCGGAAACAAGCATCCTGGGACCGGTTTCTGGCTAACAGCCGTCATCAGCCAGGCTAGCTTGAATCCAGTGGCAAAGTGAGCAAGGGACCCACGTCTGGGCATACCCTGCCAACTTAGGGCGAACAAAGCAAAACCAAAGGGGATGATGGACGCAGTGTTGAACATTGCAAGCACTCACCCCCAGTCAACTGATCTGGGTTTAATCCATCATCATTCTTTAGCTCACTCCACCACCCCAGTTAAGACATGGCCATATGCAAATCAGTCTGACCCTGTGCCTCATGGGAACAGTCCAGCCCGAACTGCCAAGCCATGTCTTCCCTGGACCGGAAACAAGCATCCTGGGACCGGTTTCTGGCTAACAGCCGTCATCAGCCAGGCTAGCTTGAATCCAGTGGCAAAGTGAGCAAGGGACCCACGTCTGGGCATACCCTGCCAACTTAGGGCGAACAAAGCAAAACCAAAGGGGATGATGGACAGAGTGTTGAACATTGCAAGCACTCACCCCCAGTCAACTGATCTGGGTTTAATCCATCATCATTCTTTAGCTCACTCCACCACCCCAGTTCAGACATGGCCATATGCAAATCAGTCTGACCCTGTGCCTCATGGGAACAGTCCAGCCCGAACTGCCAAGCCATGTCTTCCCTGGACCGGAAACAAGCATCCTGGGACCGGTTTCTGGCTATCAGCCAGGCTAGCTTGAATCCAGTGGCAAAGTGAGCAAGGGACCCACGTCTGGGCATACCCTGCCAACTTAGGGCGAACAAAGCAAAACCAAAGGGGATGATGGACGGAGTGTTGAACATTGCAAGCACTCACCCCCAGTCAACTGATCTGGGTTTAATCCATCATCATTCTTTAGCTCACTCCACCACCCCAGTTCAGACATGGCCATATGCAAATCAGTCTGACCCTGTGCCTCATGGGAACAGTCCAGCACGAACTGCCAAGCCATGCCTTCCCTGGACCGGAAACAAGCATCCTGGGACCGGTTTCTGGCTAACAGCCGTCATCAGCCAGGCTAGCTTGAATCCAGTGGCAAAGTGAGCAAGGGACCCACGTCTGGGCATACCCTGCCAACTTAGGCAGTTCGGGCTGGACTGTTCCCATGAGGCACAGGGTCAGACTGATTTGCATATGGCCATGTCTGAACTGGGGTGGTGGAGTGAGCTAAAGAATGATGATGGATTAAACCCAGATCAGTTGACTGGGGTGAGTGTTTGATTAGCTCAAGCGCTCCGTCCATCATCCCCTTTGGTATCGCTTTGTTCGCCTAAGTTGGCAGGGTATGCCCAGACGTGGGTCCCTTGCTTACTTTGCCACTGGATTCAAGCTAGCCTGGCTGATGATGGCTGAATAGCCAGAAACCGGTCCCAGGATGCTTGTTTCCGGTCCAGGGAAGACATGGCTTGGCAGTTCGGGCTGGACTGTTCCCATGAGCACAGGGTCAGACTGATTTGCATATGGCCATGTCTGAACTGGGGTGGTGGAGTGAGCTAAAGAATGATGATGGATTAAACCCAGATCAGTTGACTGGGGGTGAGTGCTTGCAATGTTCAACACTGCGTCCATCATCCCCTTTGGTTTTGCTTTGTTCGCCCTAAGTTGGCAGGGTATGCCCAGACGTGGGTCCCTTGCTTACTTTGCCACTGGATTCAAGCTAGCCTGGCTGATGATGGCTGAATAGCCAGAAACCGGTCCCAGGATGCTTGTTTCCGGTCCAGGGAAGACATGGCTTGGCAGTTCGGGCTGGACTGTTCCCATGAGGCACAGGGTCAGACTGATTTGCATATGGCCATGTCTGAACTGGGGTGGTGGAGTGAGCTAAAGAATGATGATGGATTAAACCCAGATCAGTTGAACTAGGGGTGAGTGTTTGATTAGCTCAAGCGCTCAGTCCATCATCCCCTTTGAGCTATCGCTTTGGTATCAGAAGGAGCATTTTTTAAATGAATGTACTCTATGTTTTCATCAGCTCCTGCATCCCTAGGGAACATTTGCTGGCTAGAAGTAGATAAGTCTGCTTGTGTTGACAAATGGAGATCCCACATCCTAACCTCCCTAAGGGATATCGGTCTGCAAGTAGTTTTCCAAGACTTGAAAATGCCCAACTATAAGTTAATTTTTAAAAAAACTGATTAAAGCTGAATCCCTCAAGTTGGATAAAAATGCATTAGCGGGGGGAAATTATGCATGGTATGTGATGAACTCATACCAATCTTTATGTACCCAGCCATATATGACTGCCTATTTTTCAGCAAAAATAAAAAATACTATTTTTAAAATTACAAATGGGAATAAATCCTACAAAAGAGGGCACGCAGTCATGGATTCAGCAGTGGCCAGATTCTAATTGCAGACTATGCAGTTGGCCACAAGAGACATTGGTACATATAGTGTGCGTGTGTCCAAAATTGATTAACATCCGACGTACCCTTCTGAAACCACTATTTTGATGATCGGGGTTAGATCAGCTCGCCAGGCACTAATTAGGTCACTATCCGGTGAATCGATCCCGTTGTCATGCCAATTGATAACATTTTTAAATGCAGCCGAAAAATGTTTAACATTACAAATTTGAGATGTATCGTATTTATTTCCCTGGAACCTATGCGCATTTTTATTATATATATTTTGCTACTTCGTTTGCTGCAAGGGCGATAATTAGAATTGTGACAATATCAGCCCTGTTACAGTAATCATTGTTGCACTTTATTATTGTTTTTATATAATGGAATTATTAATTATTGTACGTTGGCACTTTAAAATGCAATGTGTGCAATATTTTGTTTTATAAACTATTAATGTATTTTTATTGCATTTAAATTTTGTTTTTAATTATTGTATTTAGTAATTATTGAACGTTGGCACTTTAAACTGTAATATGTGCAATATCTTGTTATAGTAATTATTGATGTATTTTTTATATGTGCTACCAATATAATTAGCTATGCATGATTAAGCCCATGCTTGACTGATTTGTCTATCTTTATATGCTCAATGTATGGTGAATTGATCCGGCTTTGTGACATAACTATGGTTGAATTGGTAATTTTTAAAATAATTCTTGTGGTACAGTTGTTAGATACTGAGTAATGTAAAGAAGTTTTGATTGCAATGATTTTCCTTAATCACGCAATAAAGATTTATATATAGTAGCGTCAGGAATATTTGTGTGTATATATATAGATATATATATATCTATATTCACTGAAAAAACCATAGGTTTCAGGCACGTTATAGTTAGAAATTAGCATTTAAAAAACCTTACAAATTCACTGAAAAGACCATAGGTTTTAGGGACAGTTATAGTTACTTGGACATTGCACTCGTACAAAACCCGTGAAATTCACCCGTTATAGTTAGTTCAGCTAACTATAACTCGCGCCCCCGCAATGCACTGCTGATGACGTCACATATTACATCACTCATGACATGGTCAGTGACATCACTGATGACATCACTGATGACATCTCAAATGACATCACTGATGACATCACTGATGACATCATCCAGTGACTGTGTGTTTCTGTAAAGTTTAAATATGTTTAATATATATAGGGAAAGGCGTATTGAAGAGTGAGTGGGTGTATAAGTGTCTGACTGGATGATTTAGTAGGTGCGTGACTAACTGTATAAGTGAGTGATTAAACGTATCTTACTGAATGCATGGGTTAGTGACTAAACTGGGTGAATGTCTGTATCCGTCTGTCTGTTGCTGTGTAAGTGGCTGCATGGGTTTGTGAATAGCTACATGAGTGTCTATATGAGTTATTGATTGGTTGTCTGAGTATCTGTATGGGTGCCTGAGTGTTTGTGTGGGTGGGGTGTGTGCGACTCTGTACATAGATGTGTGAGTGGGTGATTCACTGGGTGCATGATTTGAAGAGTGCTTCTGTGATGGACTGCTTGGGTGGGTGAGTGTGTGTATGGGTGTGTTAGTGAGTGAATGTATATCTCAGTGGTACATGTGCGAGTAACTACAAATGTAAAAGGAAGTATATATGTGTGTTAGAGTATTTAAAAGGCTATACGTGAGAGTGTGTGATTGTGAGAGTGGCTGTATGGATGCGTGTGTGCTTGTATCAGTTATTGTATAAGAGCGTAAGAATGTGCTAGTATTTGTATGAGTTATTGAGCTGGTGTGTGTATAACTCTATAGGTGAGTAAATGGGTGTGTGATTAATTTTTTGCATGACTGACTAGGTGTGTGAGTACCTCTATGGATGAGTGGCGGTGTGTCAGTGTTTATATAGGTGTATGAGTGCATATGATAGTCCTGTACTGAGTGACTGTAAGTATGAGTGACTGTACGGGTGAGTGAGTGGATGTGTGTGTAGACCTAAGAATCAGTGAGTGGGTATGTAGTTATTGGTATTGGAGTGTCTATGGTTTTGAGAATGGCAGTCTGTAATTTAGATTGGGTGTATCAAAAGTTATATTAGGGTGTGAGAAGATGCATGAAATTATCACATGGATGATGTCATCAGTGATGTCATTTGAGATGTCATCAGTGATGTCATCAGTGATGTCACTGACCATGTCATGAGTGATGTAATATGTGACGTCATCAGCAGTGCATTGCTGGGGCGCAAGTTATAGTTAGCTGAACTAACTATAACGGGGGAATTTCACGGGTTTTGTACGAGTGCAATGTCCAAGTAACTATAACTGTCCCTAAAACCTATGGTCTTTTCAGTGAATTTGTAAGGTTTTTTAAATGCTAATTTCTAACTATAACGTGCCTGAAACCTATGGTTTTTTCAGTGAATTTCAAAGGTTTTTTAAATGCTAATTTCTAACTATAACATGTCTGAAACCTATGGTTTTTTCAGTGAATTTCAAAGGTTTTTTAAATGCTAATTCCTAACTATAACATGTCTGAAACCTATGGTTTTTTTCAGTGAATTTCAAAGGTTTTGTAAATGCCAATTTTTAAATGTATTAATTGTTATTTTTATTTTTTTCATACTGATTTACTACATTTTTTTAAACTATTTATTTTTAGATATTTTATTTTTTAAATTACATTGTAATTACATTATACATTACATTACAAAATATACTTTCTCAGAATGAATTAATTTACTTTAAATACTTTGCAAATAGGCAATAGACTTTTAAGTACAGTAGTTACAGTTGTTGCAATGGGCAACACAATTTCAAACACAATGCAACATTGAGCTCAATGTGAATTTCTAGCTACATGCAATTAGTTACTTTATGGATTACTTTTCTAACCACAGGACTGGATCCTAGATTCAGTCCTGGGACATCTCCTGTAAACAGTTGAGTAAAAGCGTTTTGGTTACAGTAGTGATTTTTAAGGAATATTATTGTATTTTAAAAGTTGACACTTAGAAACTTTTTCACATAGAATCACCAATGTTATCCTATGGGAGGAAATTCACTTAGCAGGTAAGTAGTGTTATCGTGACTTTTTCTCACTCAGTGGTGGATCCTGGATCCAGCACTGGTGCATCTCCTGTAAACAGTTGAAAGAATGCGTTTAAGTCATACAGGCGATTTTTAAGGAATATTTGTAGTTTGTGAAAATCGACACTTTGAAACTTTTCTGCTGAAAACCAGACAATGGATTCCTATGGAAGGAAATACAAGTTACTGGTAAGTACGGTTAGAATTACTTTTCAGGGTCAGTGCTGGGCTAAAAGATGCAGCACTGGGTTCTCTCCTGATAACAGGTCAGTAAATCGGAATTCGTATTTCGGCTGATTTTAGAGGAATATGTGTATGTTTCAAAAATCGACACTTTGAAACTTTTTCAGCATAAAGCAGGCAATGATATCCTATGGAAGGAAATTCAAGTTACTGGTAAGTACGGTTAAAATTACTTTTCAGGATCAGTACTGGGCTGAAAGATGTAGCACTGAGGTCTCTCCTGATAACAGGTGAGTAAATCGGAATTCGTATTTCGGCTGATTTTAGAGGAATATTTTAAAGTTCCAAAACTCCACACTTAGAAGAATTTCCAAGTGAAACCAGTCAATGTTAGCCTATGGAAGGAAATTCAAGTTACTGGTAAGTACGGTTAAAATTACTTTTCAGGACCAGTACTGGGCTGAAAGATACAGCACTGAGGTCTCTCCTGATAACAGGTGAGTAAATCGGAATTCGTATTTCGGCTGATTTTAGAGGAATATTTGTATGTTTCAAAAATCGACACTTCGAAACTTTTTCAGCATAAAGCAGGCAATGATATCCTATGGAAGGAAATTCAAGTTACTGGTAAGTACGGTTAAAATTACTTTTCAGGATCAGTACTGGGCTGAAAGATGCAGCACTGAGGTCTCTCATGATAACAGGTGAGTAAATCGGAATTCGTATTTCGGCTGATTTTAGAGGAATATTATAAAGTTCCAAAACTCCACACTTAGAAACTTTTTCAGCAAAAAGCAGGCAATGATATCCTATGGAAGAAAATTCAAGTTACTGGTAAGTACGGTTAAAATTACTTTTCAGGATCAGTACTGGACTGAAAGATGCAGCACTGAGGTCTCTCCTGATAACAGGTGAGTAAATCGGAATTAGTATTTCGGCTCATTTTAGAGGAATATTTGTATGTTTCAAAAATCGACACTTAGAAACTTTTTCAGCAAAAAGCAGGCAATGATATCCTATGGAAGGAAATTCAAGTTACTGGTAAGTATGGTTAAAATTACTTTTCAGGATCAGTACTGGGCTGAAAGATGCAGCACTGAGGTCTCTCCTGATAACAGGTGAGTAAATCGGAATTCGTATTTCGGCTGATTTTAGAGGAATATTTGCACAATGGTGAAGGGAGGGGCGGGGCCTGAGGTGACATCTGTGTAAACGCGCCCGTGGCGCGTTTTAAGTTGGGGATTAAGTCCCCTTGAATCATGAGGGTCCCTGGGGCCAACTAGCCCACCAGGAACCTCCAGTATGCGCCAGGGGCTGCGTTGCAGAGACGTGTACAGAGGCCACACCCTTTTACACCTCTCTGCAAGGCAGCTCTGTGGCGCTTTGGAAGTACATGGTGGGCTAGTTGGACTCCAGGGACCCTCAGGATTCAAGGGGACTTAATCCCCAACTTAAAACACGCCACAGGGCCTGTTTGCACACATGTCACCTGAAGCCCCGCCCCTCCCTTCACCACTGTGCAAACGCGCCCGTGGCGCGTTTTAAGTCGGGGGATTAACTCCCCTTGAATCCTGAGGGTCCCTGGGGGCCAACTAGCCCAACAGGTATATCCAAAAAGCGCCACAGAGCTGCGTTGCAGAGAGGTGTAAAAGGGGCGTGGCCTCTGTCCACCTCTGTGCTACGCAGCCCCTGGCGCATACTGGAGGTTCCTGGTGGGCTAGTTGGCCCCCAGGGACCCCCAGTATTCAAGGGGAATTCGTTCCTCTCTGCAAACACGCCAGGGGGCGCGTTTGCAGAGTGCTGTCAAAGAGGGGCGTGGCCTCCTCGCGATGCCGTTTTTAAATTTTTTTATTTTTTTTAAAGGGGGCTGTGTGGCCCCCTTTTTAGTAATTTTTTGAGCCCTGGGGACCCCATCCCCCAGGGCCTGTCCCCCTTTTAAAAAAAATAAAAAAAAAGGACTGGGAAGGGGACCGCGTGGGCCGCCCTCCCGTGGCCACTCTCGACCCGGGGACCCCATCCCCCGGGCCATAGCCACCTTTTTTTTTATTTGATGGAGGGGGCTGCCTGGCCCCCCTCCTAAGGCCTCCTTAGGCCCCGGGGACCCCATCCCCCGGGGCTGGCCCTATCCTTTGGGGTCCGTGGGGGACCCCAACTCCCCCACGGACCCTGCTGGCTCCCCGCCTCCTGCGGCATTGCTTTTCCACATGGGGAGCTGATAATATGCAGCTCCCCATGTGGAAAGCACTTCTGCTTTGAATTTTGGAAGCAAGAGCAGCTTTCCTGCTCTCGCTTCCAAAATTCAAAGCAGCTTGCAATGACAGGACGGGAGCCGCGAGGCTCCCGTCCTGTCATTGCAAACAGCAGTGTCCCGGGGTAGGCACCCCGGGACACTGCAGGAGCCGGCCCTGGGGGTGGCGGTCCCCAGGGCCATCACTGGCTCCAGGAGGGGGCCGCGCGGCCCCTCCCCACATTTTCAAAGCCCCAGGGAGGTGGTGGTCCCCGGGCTTGGGGGTCCAAAACGGACCCCCATTTTCAATTTTGTTAGTGCTCCGGGGAGGTGGTGGTCTCGGGCGTGTGGGGGCTGGAGTCCCCCACACAGGTTAATTTAAAAATAAAGAAGCCCCGGGAGGTGGTGGTCCTCGGGGCTGCGGGAGGGCTCAGAGCCCTCCCGCAACTTTTCTAATAAAGCCCCGGGGTTGGCGGTCCCCGGGCTTGGGGGCCCTTAGAGGCCCCCATACATAAAATAAACCCCCTCAGCATGCCCCCGGGACTTGGCCCACCCGGGGCAGATCAACATCGGAGCGCGGGAGACCGCGCTTCGATTTTTTTCTCGGCAGGATCCGCGCTCCCCGAGCACATCCTGCCGATTTTTTTTTTTAAAAAAATGCTTTTTTTTGCCCAGGGGGTCCTTGTGGGACCCCCTGAGCAGGCCTAGGGGGTTAGGGTGTTTCTACCCTGCCCCCTTTGTGCGTTTTGCGCACTTGTTTCTTTTTTTTTCTCGGCGGGATCCGCGCACCCTAAGCGCATCCCGCCGATTTTTTTTTTTAAAAAAATGCTTTTTTCTGCCCAGGGGGTCCTTGTGGGACCCCCTGAGCAGACCTAGGGGGTCAGGGTGTTTCTACGCTGCCCCCTTTTTGAGCTTTGCGCACTTGTTTCTGTCCCTCGGTTCTACCGAGGGACAAAATGGCTGCCAACACTTCTTGATTTGGAGTGTTGACAGCCAATTAGCATGCAGCTCGTGATCGGGAGGGTACGCGGATCCGACGCGCCCATAGATATATATGTGATTTTAATTGTGAATTTCTCAGGAACTACTGAACGGATTTACACCATTTTAGCAAAAGGCACCAGTCTGAACCAAGGGCTACCTCTTTGCCAAATTTGGGGTAATTCCGTTCAGCAGTTCGGGCTGTAGCTGCGACTAAAGGTTCCTATGGAAAAATGAATGGGGAAAACGCGTTTTGGGACCCCCTTTTTCTCGGCCCCCGCTTGACGTATCACCCCGAGACTTTCAGGGTAGGAGCGGACCGGAGCGCCCCAACAAGTTGGAAGCTTTCGCGAAGATTCATCAACCGGCGCCAACGTTATTGCAAATAGAATGTCGCGGATTTCCTATGGATAATAGGTCCTAACTATAACTATCTACTGGCGACCGCCAGTAGATAATATATATATATATATATATATATATATATATATATATATATATATATATATATTACCTACTAGCGGTTGCCAGTAGATAGTTATAGTTAGGACCTAGTTTCCATAGGAAAAGCATTTTTGGACTTGGCTATAACTTTGGCGTTGTTTGACCAATCTTCATGAAATGCTTCCCAAAAAGTGTCAAAGTAGGTTCTGGTTGTCATGGAAGGTTTGGGGGTGATCTGTGCAGTGGGGACAAAGAAATAGGGGCTCGAAAAAAGATGCGTTTGTAATGTTAATTCCCATAGGAACACGCTGTCAAACCTACAGTCCGAACTGCTGGATGGAATTACACCAAATTTGGCAGAAAGATAGATGTTGTTACGCAGATTGCACCTTTTGGTATTTAGTGCAAATCCGTCCAGTAGTTTTTGAGAAATTTAAGCTGAAATTTATAGATATATCTCTTGCCCCAGATATTTCGCGACGGTTTCGCGATTAATCGCGGATGCACGTGCAAACAGGAATGCTTTGATTAGCTTGCTGCCATTGTATCATCCGGGATGGTTCCCGGGGCTGAAAATTTGGGTGAAAGCCCACATAAGGGGTCAGGGTGGAGATACTATGACCACATGTTTGAGAAATGGATGTGTTAGTGACACAAGGTATGTGTCCAAAATGTATGTTTTTCATCACACGCGATATTTGCAACAATGCTGCAACAGCCAGTGCAGCCCCCCATGTACCGTCGCAGGTACATCGCGAATATCGCAAAGTCATCGCGAGCATTGGTGAAAATATATTTAAAAAAATATATATTTGTACACAATCGCCGGTCACTGTCAAACACTCATGTATGCACTCACGAACTCACTCAGACACTTATACACCCATTCACATACCCACTCATACACTTATATATCCAGTCACATACCCACTCAGATACTCATGCACCCACTCACATACCAATTCAGGTACTTATGCACCCACTTATAGACTCACTCGGAGAGTGAGGCACCCATGTACAGACCCACTCAGAGACTCATGCACCCACCTACAGACCCACTCATAGCCTCATTCATACAGTCTCATACCCACTTAGAGACTCTTACACCCAGTCACAGATCCACGTGGCACTCATGCACCCACTGCCGGACCCACTCAGATACTCATGCACCCACTTACAGACTCACTCACACACTCATGTATATCATCACAGATCCACTGAGGCACTCATATACCCACTCATGGATCCACTCACACACTCATACACCCACTCACATACCCATACAGTCACTCACTGACTGAGTCACAGACCCTCTCAGAGACTTATGGACTCTGTCAGTCAGCCACTCACTCATATACTCAGAAACTCACACACCCTCTCACAAACTCACTCAGATATGCATGCACCCACTCACTCACCCATTCAAGAGTTATGCATCTACTCACAGACCCACCCAGACACCCACCCTCCCAGTCACAGACCCACTCAGACACTCATGCATGCACCCATTCACTCACCCACTCAGAGACGTCTGCTCTCACTCTCATACCCATTGAGACACTCATACGCCCACTCACAGATCCACTCAGATACTCATACATCCACTCACAGACCCACTCAGACTCTCACACACCCATACAGTCACTCGCACAGCCAGTCATAGACCCACTCAGAGACTTATGCACTCAGTTAGTTATACACTCAGAGACTCATGTACCCACACACAGATATACTCAGACACTCATGCTGCCAGTCATAGACCCACTGAGAGACACATGCACTCACTCACAGATCCAGTCAGACACTCATGCACCCACTAACTCACCAACTCAGACTCCCACTTAGACACTCATGTATCCACTCACAGATCCAGTCAGACAGTCATATACTTACATACTAATGCACTCATGCACCTACTCACAGATTGAGTGAGAGACATTCGCAACCAATCACAGACGTATTGTGACATTGATGCACCCACTCATAGATGCACTGAGGCAGTCACACATTTTGTTACAAAAGTATTGATAGACTGATGCACCGTCTCACAGATCCTCTCAAATACTTATACAGTGAATGAGAGACTTAGTGATACAGTGATGCATGCAGTCAGAGATTACACTGAGAAAATGACTGTGTTATAGAGATATTTAGGGAGTTGTACATGCTATTATACAGTCGTTTAGATGGTAATGTGTTTACTTTGTTGGTTATAATCTGTTTTGCACTTATAAGTAAGTAATCTTTACTGCTTGATTAATAAAAATCTTACCAAACAGCAGCATAATAAAACACATATAAAATAAAACAGCGCTTGATCCGATAAAATTGCAGTGATTTCATAAAATACAGAAGTATAAAACTTGCATATAGTACGAAAGATAAAATATTAATATATGTATTATGTTAGGCGCACAATGTCTTCTGGTTCAAATGTCTATGAGATTAAGTGTAAAATCCTTGCCAGGTTACTGGTAAGTCTAAAATTGGTCATTCCCAGTGAGCAGATACCAGATGAATTAGCAGCAGCCTGGGGTGCTAGCCAATTTGTTGGGAGGTAGCCAAAATTAATTTTGTTTTTACTACGTTCATGAAACGAACAAAGCTGCAGGCTAACCGGACGTAGCCCCCCTCGAAACAGGCCTTCACCGCCTGTCTGCATGATCGTATCTGGTTTTCGTTCAGGCGCGGCTTTAGAAGCTGGCTTCGTTCCAGATCTAAAATCTTACAAACGCACAGTAGGTGTAAGACGTCCTCTTTGGGGTTGTCGCATAATCTGCAGTGGGTCCTTGGATGTGGACATTTCCACAGCGGTAAGTGCGGTTTTACCGGTAAAATCCCCAGCCTCCTTGCCAAGAGGCTTTCCTTCATACTTCTCGAGAAGCTTGTACCTAAATATGGCTGAGGTGCGCATTTCGAGTAGCTCTGAATCACGAACCAGCTGTGCACCCTCTTATTTATGTCTGTTTTATCTTCTTCAAGGGAAATAATGTTAACTGATTTATTTACCAAGGCCTTAAAACTGTTGTAACAAATCCTGTAAAGCGAGCAACCTTATTCCTGACTGAAGATAAACCATAGCGGGGCAGTCATTTTTCCTTGCCGTCTCTTTCCACAAGTATGAGTTTAAAGAACCCGATTTAGCACTCTTTATTTTGTACCAGCATTTGGCATAGACGCCCTTCCTTTCTATTTGCTGCTTTTGTAGGCCAAGCTCCAGCCTTATTTGTGCTGGAGAGGTGTATTGTGGGAGATTGAATATTATTCTAGCAGCTTTGGAGACCACTTTATCCAGAATTATTTCGTCCTTCCCTCTCATTGATTCGCTGCCATACGTAATTGTAGGTAGAAGCTTTGCCCGGAGTACTTCCAGTAGAGGGATAAGGTTGGGTCCAGTTATTTTGTGCTTGATGTTTTTTAGCATAACAGCCAGAAGGGTCCCTCTTCCTTGGATAGCCACTTTTTGTTTGTGGTACGTACCCATACTATCAAAAATAATACCCAAATATTTGTCACTTTTAACCGTCTACAGCTGCCTACCCCCCAGCAGCCATCTGAATTGATTCTTGGTGCTTCGCTGGTTGAATACCATAACTTTGGACTTCTCATGGTTTATGCTTAATCTGTTCTTTTTGGCAAAATCACTTGTGCCGTTTATCAAATGCTGTAGGCCGACTGGGGTTCGGCTGATCAGTATCAGGTCGTCGGCGTATAGTAAGTTTGAAAGTGTCAGGCCACCCAAGTTCGGGGCGTGGTGATGGCAATTATTCAACTCATTTGAGAGGTCTGACACAAAAAGGTTAAACAAGGTTGGAGCAAGAACACAGCCCTGTTTTAACCCCTTAGTGGTTGGAATCCTCCTCAACAGACTGTCGCCGGTCCTGAGCTTAATTTGGACCGATGTCTTGGAGTGGAGTAAGATTAGCTGATTCAGAAGGGTTGGGGCTATTTTCCACCCCGCAATTTCCCTCTGTTAACGCTATCAAAAGCAGCTTTATAGTCTATAAAACAGACAAATAGTGGTTTATTGATTGCTTTAGTGGCGTCAATTAAAAGTGAAAGAGCAAGAATGTTTGTAGTTGTCCCCAGGTCTTTTTGAAAACCTGTTTGATTGATTGGGATTAGATCATTTTCCCCTGCCCACTTGATTAGTTCAGCCAGTAGTAGGCTGGCGTAATATTTGGCCTCAATGTCAATTAGTGCTATGAGCCTATAGTTCTTTGGTTCATTCTTGCTACCTTTCTTATGGATAGGTGAGATGATCGATCCTTTCCAAGAATCTGGGATTCTTCCGGCTTCCAAAATATTGTTATAGAGTGCGAGTAATGCTCCAGCCCAATAGGTTGAGTCTTGCTTGTATACAATTGGGGGAGGTCCGTTGGGCCAGGCACTCCTTCATTTCGGCTTTTTGAAATTCTATCCACAATCGTTTTAATTGAAAAGAAGGGTATGAACTCTGGACCTTGATGCTTTAGGGATTGCCACTCACTCTGACATACCACTATGTCTTGTGTGTTTTCACCAGCTTCCGTATTAAAAATGACTCTGAAGGTATTTTACCCAGGCATCCTCCGTTATATGTGAGTTAATTCCTGGTGCCGTTGGATTCTCTATACTCTTGACTGTCTGCCATAACCTGGTGCTGTTCTTTGATTTTGCGTCGTGTAACAGTTTTCCCATGTTGTTTCAGCAGTTTCCTTTTTCGCAAGCCAGATGATTTTATTTTTTTGGGCCCTGAGCTTCCTTAATTCCAGCTGTGTTTTGTCGACGGGGCAATTTTGACAGAGGTTACGCATTGGTCTGTTTATTTCACCCCTTATTTGTCTTAACTCGGCGTGATGGATTCCCGATAGATGAATTCTTTGTTTGTTTGCTGGCCTGCTCAGTGGTTCCTGTTGGATTTTTTGCTCGGATTTCTTTAAGTTCTCTTTAGGGCTAGATGGGCCAAAGCTTTCAGTAAAGCTTTCCCAGGCTGTTAGGATGTTATCATATAGTAGTTTGTTATTCTCCCACTGTTTTTTTGACTCTGCCAAGAGTTTTACTGGGTCACGTGTGTTGCATTTTATTCTCCTGTAGCTAAATGTGGCGTTTGTACATGAGTCAGCAATTGGGTAAGTGAGCGCTGTTCCTTGCATGGCAAGTATGAACTCTTGGGGTTGATGATCACTATAGTCTTGTATGCCGATCCTGAAATCTTCTATCAAATGGAAAAGTGGTAAGGATGAAAAGGTATAGTCTATTGCGGTGTCAGCAAGCGCATTGTGGAAAGTTGCAGCTTGGGGGCGATCCCCCGTGAATCGACGTTTAGTGCTATCAAGGACAAGCTTTCTAAATCCTTCAACATTTCTTTAGAGATTTTAGCTGGCTTGCCCCACTTACACTTATCCTGAAGAGGGATCCCCCATGCTGTTTGTTGGTCTTCTGCCAGCCAGTCTAAGTCGCCACTTCCTGTAATTAACATATTAAAATCGCCTGAGACGATAAAGTTCAAAGTTGCCTTCTCAGTAATTAGTTTGAGTAGTTCTGTTATCAGTTGTTTTGCGCCATTTCTTTTGTTCCGGGGGTGTAAATAGGTGTTAACAAGTATTAACTGCTGTTTATCTTTAGGACCAACTATGTCCAGCAGAATTGTTTTTATCTCATTTGTTGGGATACTTTTACTTGTTAGTTCCTTGACCGTTGTTATTGTTTTAATCGAGGCGTAGGTCGTAAGGCCTCCTTTAAAATGGCCGAAGTTTGAATTTCTAGTTGCTGGGAGATTATATGATTTGAAACCTAGCAGGTGAAGTGGTTCTGCCAGCCACGTTTCTTGAAGCAGAATTAGGTCAAATTGTTGAAAATACATCAGCAAAGCGATGTCCGCTGTTTTAAATCCAAGGCCGTTTATGTTCCAGGAGCAGAACTTTAGATTTGGAATATTTGCTTCCTGTTCTAGTCCCTGTCAAGGGGACTCCTTTTTGTGTTTATGGTTTTGCTATCCAGGACCAATCCTGAAGTGTGTCGGGTTCTCCTTGACCCTGGATGTCCCGATTAATGGAGCTATTTCTCTCCAAAGTCTCTGCTGAGGTACTGCGTGCCCCCTTGAGCACAGAGTTAACAGGCCCAGAGCTTCTCCTTCTACTTGGTCTGCTGTTTTTGGGCTCTTGATGGTGATGGAGTAGTGGATCTGGATACCCGACTGCTTGATGGAGATGCAGTCGGATCCCCCAGGTTTCTAGTTGATACTTTTCCTAGAGGATTTTCTCCACTATTTCTCCAGTTGCCCAGACTGTCTTGGTTGCTTCTTGCTCTGAGAGATGTTTAAAAGTTTCAAATTCTACTGATTCCAGATCTTGTGAACCAATCCCTGCCAGACTGCTAATAGCAGTTAGTATTCGGAGAATATTGCCTCTATTTAGTGTGTCTCCTCGTCCGTTGGATTTGTACTCCGGGATAAACAGAACTGCCTTGGGTGTCTCCCTTCGGAACTCGTTCAGGGGTGATCCACTACATACGGATTTCCCGTTTCCCCCTGCGCTTATAGGTATCGCATTTTGTTGTTCCTCCCTTTCTGTGGTGTCTGGGCTTCGCTCTATTACTGTGCACCGTCCGCTATCGCTTTGCTGTTTCACTAGCCTCATTCTATTTGCTGTTTCCACTTCTAGCTTGGCATTCCTTGATATTAGTTGTTCGGTATATGCTATTGAGGGTGTCGTATTTTGTTGTTTTGCCGTTTCTGCGGAGTCCGGGGTTTGCTCTTTTTCCGTGCACCATTCATAGGCGCTTTGCTGTTCCACTGGCCTTGTTCTATTTGCTATTTCCGTTTTTGATTTGACATTCCTTGTTTTTAGTTGATCAGTGTGAGCCTTTGCTACTACTGTTAACGCAGGGGCAGCTTCCCTTACCGCTTTAGTTTCCAGCTGGTTTTCTGCCTGCTCGTTTGAGTTGGTGAGTCCGAGGGAATTATGCTTGCTTGTATTCACCTCTCCTGCTTGTTCCTTCCTTGATGAACTGGGGGCGTCGATGGCGTTTGGCTCAAGTTGCGCGATAGTTGGTACACAGCTTGCTCTTTGTACTCACTGCTGCCCACTCGGGGATTTTGGTGCAACTTGAAAGAAGTGTTTTATTGATGGATTCTTGTTCCTTCTTTTCCTCCTTTGTTTCCGTCGCTGTTTAGATGTTTGCCATTTGTTCGACTGGGTGTCCTCCTCGTCTGGGTGACCTATCTGCTTGTTGCCACTGCTGGTGGTCTGTACCAGCGATTGGCGTTCAGGGGAGACTAAAGGCTCTGAGGGGTCGGTGCTCATAATCATGTTTACTTTGGCAGTTCCTTGGGTCCCCGGTTCCTTGTATTGTTTTGACTCTGAGGTTGCACCTACTACTGGCCCTGTGTCTTTCCCAGCCGCCGTGGAGGCGGTAACCAGATTGTTTCCCCACTTGCCAGGCTCAGACCGCTCTTTTTGCTCCTGGACGGGCGATGACGTTTCCTTGTGGCGATCTTGTTCTAGTTGAATTTTGCTGGTTTTAGGCTTCCCAATGTTTGAGTATGTACTTTTTAGGTCCGTGAGAAGGTCACCCATCACTGTAGGCAATGATACTAGTTTTTCGGCTATTTAATGGCAGCTACAGCTTGGGGGAATTATTACCGTTTCAGATTGAGCTCTTTTTATAAAGTTGTTCATTTCCGACAACTTGCTGTCAATGCTTGTGACGTGCAGGGCTAGACAGTTAAGGAGGGTAAGTTGAATGTCCATCTTATCCGAGTGATATTCCAGAGCCTTAGTTGAAAGCTGCATGGTATTTAAGAGGGAGGCCCATATTTTGTTTTGTCCTGTTGGTGTGTCCTCCTGAGTCCCCTTCGTAGCCAATCCTGTGCCTTGAGAGGCTGCTTCTCCTTTGTCCTCGGTGGAATATGTAGTGACCACATTTTCCCATTCTTCTGTCGTAAGGAAAGACGTGTTGCTGACCATGTAGTTCTGGGGGTCCGGGTAATTCTTCTTGTTTGCTCTCCGTCATTACTCCCCTCTCCCCTGATTTTGGGGGGGGCGAGTTTTAGCTGTGGTCCAAAAAGAGGTCGATTTGGTGACTTGGCTTTTGTTTTAATGCCAATATCAGTATTATTTGCTGTCTCACTGAGCTGAATCTTTGCTGTTTCCACTATGATCTTCACTGTGGTCTTCCCGTTAGTGTCGTTAATGTCTTCAGAGTTTTCGAGGTCGGGGTCAGTGACATCTGGACTCAATTGTGGGGGGTTTTCACTTGCTGATTTAGTTAAAAGTTCATCTAGAGTAGAGATGGCTGGAGTCCCTGCAGTTATAGACATTTCTGATTCTGAGAGTGCTGGAAGTGCTGCAACTCCATGTGTCATTGCGTTCTGGCACGTTCGTATTTTAATTTCTGGCTCCAATGGTAATCTTGAAACCTCCTTAGTAGTGGAGAAGGGCAGATTTCCTGTGGATTGTGTTCTTTCTTCATTCTCTTTCCCGGTATTTGTGTCGGTGCGTTTTGCATTTTGCTGTGCTTCATATGCTGCCGGTGGATCTCATACCTCTTTTACCGCTCCTTCAATTGTCCAGCTAGGTTGAGTCATGCTGCGTCCTCCTGATTTGGCCAGTTTGTCCGATGAGTCATTGCCTGTTGAGTCATCCGGAAGTAGTGGATGTAGGGGGGAAGGGAGGTCCAGTTGTTTGTTGATACTAAGATTTAGCACTGCACCAGCATCTTTCACAAATGAAAATTTGGAGTCTATTTTAGGTTGAAAGTACTTTTTTCCTATGTTTGTTGGTGGCTGTGCTTGTCTATCTACTGCTCCGCTCCCATCTATGTCCACCAGCATGTTCACTAAGGTTCTGGAATCCTTGTAGGCAGTTACCGCTGCATTTGCCGCTGCTGTAGCCAGCGGCGTTGTTAGTGTGGAAAGGCGACTGTCGATTGATTCAGTTGTTTCTCTTAGGATTTTGTTTTCCTTTTTTCTGTTGTTAATAACATTTGTTACCGACCGCCTCTCCTTGCCAGACCTCATGGTCACCTATATACTGACGGTATTGGTGACAGTTTGTTGTTGTTGGTATTAATATTGTTGCTGTTGTTGTTGTTGCTAGTTATTGTTTTATTGTTTTTATTGTTTTTATTGTTTTATTGTTTTTGTTGTTGTTGTTGTAGTTGTACGGTTTGATATGGTTGTTATTTGATTGACTTTGATTAACAGTTCTTAATGACGATAAGTTTGTTGATTTGTTGGTTGAGCTGCAGGCCCTGTGCCCCCATGCTTCAAATGCAGGTTCGCAGATATGAACTGCGCAGCTAGGCTAATGGTGGAGGGGGAGATGATGAAAGGATGGAGCAGGGGGCTGTGGCAGGAGCAAGGACTAGGACAAGCGGGGCTCATGATGCTGTGTTGCAGGCTGCACCTGAGCTAGTCAGGCCGCCTCCGCAAAACACCAAGGGCACACTCTTGCTGAGGCCGGCCGCTAAAGGGCAGCCACGCTTGTCTCCGGTAATCACTAATCAGTAATTACCACAGTAATCACTTCACCCTCTGTCTCAATCTGTCTCGAGCAGGCTTCCAGCGGGGTCTTTCTCTCTCTCTCACTTTCTCTCTCACTCCAGCTGGAGCTCTCCAAGCTCTCCAAGCTGGGCAACAAGGGAGGGTTGTAGTTTATAGTTTGTGGTTGTGGTTTGGCGGGGTTTGACGGGAACTTTTTGGTGGCGTGGAGCTTGGAGCAGGCTGAGCCTGAGGAGGAGTGGGAGGGGCGGCGAGCCCCCGCAAGTTTTCCTTGCTTACGCCTGCCCAAGAGCTTCAGCCTCTCAGCCTCTCAGGCTCTCAACCTCTCTCTATTCTCCGTTCGGCTCAGCTCCGTTTTTGTTCTGTAGCGTTCTATGGCGTTACGCCCACACTCCCGCTCGCTCAATCTGTGGCTCCGCGCCCGCAGCTTCTCACCGTTTGTCTCCCGCTCCCACTCCTGCTTCCGCCTCCACTGCTGGTCACTGTTAGCACACCACAACTCCTTCACGCCGGGGGGCTCTTCTCTGGGCTCTTCCCTGGGTTTAGCAGCCTGTGCGCAAGAGCACTCTCTGCACTCCCTGAGTCCCGCCGCTCGCCACAGAGGGAGTGCCACTGGAGCCGTGGGAGCTGCTCTGAACCGCTGATCAGCGCAGCGGTGGCGGTTTTGCGCCGGTCGCGCCGGTCTCATGGCTGGGGAGAGGGAAGGGGGCTAATGGGCGGATGGGAGCGAGCAGGCAAAAAGTGGCGATGGCAGCAGTGACTAGTCCCGCTCAAGCTCATGCCCCAGACCGATCCCCTGAGCTCCGTGCCCTTTGCTTCCAGGCTCCGCGAGCTCCGCGTAACGGTATCCTCCTCTTCCTCTTCCAGCGACTTCCGTCCGTTAATCTCTCTGATCGTTTGTCTAGGTATTACAAAATGTAAGGGACTTATAAGTGTTGAATATTGTGGTGGCTATTGAATGTCTGCAATTGTTTTGTCATTTTGCAATGTATTTGTGTGGAGAGTGTGTGTAAGACAGCTACAGCTAGTATGGTATGCAGAGTTTCAGGTTGCTTAGAAACACCCTGTTCCCTTTGTCTGTAAAGTGAATTCAATCACTTCTATACATTCCACGCATGTCAAAACGCAGATTGTTGTTATAAAGGAAAGGTTGTTATATAGGAAGAAACAGTTTTATTAACACCTTTCCTGGCTTTGTCAATCTGTGGCCAGAATTGATTTGACTACTTCCATTTCTGTCTTTGGCATATATTAGAGTACACCAAGACAGTGTGAGGGAAAAGCAAGATCAGTTCTGCAAAGGTATTCTTCATTAGGATTTCCAGCCCTACCCCAGTCAATGTGCCACCACAGTGCGCAATCATGAGGTGCAGAGCTTGGAAATCCATAATGGTTTTAACCAAAGGCAGTAGCTGATGAAACGATAACCCTCTCTGGCCAAACCAACTAATCTACCGGTTTGGCAAACCCAAGTTTCTATCAATACGTTTGTTTTTTGCAACATCTTTAGCCCAATAGACATAGCTGTGGCCCACAATCCACAATCTAAGCATTTTAAAGGAAGGAGGAGTAGCACACATGACAGGTCTGCAGCTCAATATTACAGTTGGTACTATTAAAGACAGTGAACATGGATGTGTGCTGGTGGTTTAAAAAAACTAGAATTTTGATTGGATGAAGTCAATATGCAGGTGAATACAAGTAGCTTGCATTTGGAAATGATCAGTAAATAGATGTTTCATTGTCTCCGATACAGAGTTGGATATGCTTCACAGTATGTGCAGTAAACCACACCTGCTGAAACACCTAGTGAGGTAGTTAAAGAAGCACGCAAAGATTCACTCAAACAGACAGGCACAACTGATATGTATATTGTGTTAATGAAGGCAGTTTCTTACACACTTAAATAACCCAATATTCACTAGTACACCCACGAGACAATCTATGCAGGCCTTTACAGATACATTCAGACAATCACATATCACATAAACAGAGGCAATGATTTAGTAAAAAATGTACACACACATGGAATCACAGCCTCATATAGGAACTGAAACACTCATTCAGATGTCTTATAAAACAACTTACACTTTCAAGTTTATTATGCAGAGAAATAGCCCTTGCTTTATGTCTGACGCCTGGTATACTTGAGCTTGGGCATGTAGTTTTACTGGTAGAGGTGTCTTATCACTTAAAAGTGGTATGCAAGGTGTAATTGGTGCTTGTACCAGATATAAGTGAACACTGTGCTAGGCTGTAGCTAGGCCATTGTGCAGGGAGCTACTCGCTTAAAAATGAAAAGATGCAGTTTGAAGTTTCAGTGAGCTATATGCACTCATAGAAACCTATGCACCCAAATATCCATCCAGCCTACACCCAGACTTAAATCCGAGATAGCTAAATAGAAAAGCAGACAGGCATTGAAACACCTAGTGAGGTAATTAGAAAAGCACACAAATATTCACTCATACAGACAGGCACAACTGATGTGTATTTTGGGGTAATGAAGGCAGTTTGTCACACACTCAAATAAACCAATACTCACTAGTACATCCAAGAGGCAATCTATGCAGGCCTTTACAGACACATTCAGACAATCACATATCACATAAAGAGAGAGAGAGAGATTAAGTAAAAGATTTATATACACATGGAATCACAGCCCCAGATGGAACTGCAACACTCATTCAGATGTCTGCTAAACAACTGACTCTTTCAAGTTTACTATGCAGAGAAATAGCCCTTGCATTTTGTCTCATGCCCAGTATACTTGAACTTGGGCAGGTAGTTTTTCTGGTATAGCTGTCTTATCACTTAAAAGTGATATACAAGGTGAAGACTGTTCTTGTGCCACATTTAGGTGAAAACTGAGCTAGGCTGTAGCTAGGCCATACCACAGGGAGCTACTCGCTTAAAAAGTGAAAGATGCACTTTGGATGTTTCAGTGAGCTCTATGCACTGAAGTCAAACCTATGTGCCCAATTATACATTCATCCTAAACCCAGATGTAAATCCAAGATACCTAAGTAGAAAAGCAGACAGACACTCTGAAACACATAGTGAGGTAGTTAGAAAAGCACACAAAGTTTCACTTACACAGACAGGAACAACTAATATGTATCTTGTGCTAATAAAGGCAGTTCACACACTTAAATAACCCAATATTTTACAGACTAATTTAGAGGACTGTAGATATCACAAAGACAGACAATCATTTACGAACAAAGTTATATACTCATAGAAAAACGGACACATTCATGTCTAACATGTATTGCCCTTGTCAAGTTTTAAGCTACTCTTCTACAACATATGACTGTCCCCTGAGGTAGGTTGTAGTTAGTGAAGAGGGTATGCTCCTTTAAGTTAATGCCTGTGTTATTAGGTATATGGGTGAGTGAAAGGGTGTGTGAGTAACTCTATGGGTGAGTAAGTGTGTCTGTGAGTAGCTGCATAAGCAACCTCTCACTCACCCATACATATAACTGAGCAGTTAGATTGGGTAAAGCAGCAGCAAATAGAGCGTCTCCTTAGAACTAGAAACAAAAGGGGCAACACGCAGAATTGATGGTGAAAGAGAAAAGGCTTGCTGGTAAGAGACCAAGACGTTTCTTAAAATTGTTGGTGCACAACTGGAAAAAGTAAAAAAAGAAGTAAAGAAAAAGAAAACTATAACACTGAGTACTAAAGCACAAAAAGACTCTGACGTAAAAAGTAAGATGTCATTGAATAAAGGAAAGACTTTAAGCAGAAGGCAGAGACAGTTCAAGGAAATCAGAGATAGGATGTTCCGCACTACAGTAATTCACAACTTGTTAGCATCTATGAAGAAGTTTAAAAGAAAAACACAAACAATCAGACAAAAGGAATAAGTTGAAAGTGTGTTTGATAAGGCTTTTGATCTGAAGAGGAAACTATTTATCTTGGTTTTAACAGAATGAAGACACTGGATAAAAGAGTGTTGTCTATGAGGAGACAGAGCCAAAAGAAAAGACTTGTTAATAGAAGTAACTTTTGCAAGGTTTTTAGTGGTGAATCAATACATACATCAAGTACTGAGCCTTTCTTTAATGAAGAAGGCTATTTCCAAGACAACACATTAGTGCAAGCAGTTGATGAATCTGGACGATGTTATGAGATGAAAAATGGTACTCCTGTTCCAAAGGAAGTAATGGTACCTAGAAATGTTGAGGAAGAGATTCCCAAAGAAATGCAAGGAAGGGGTAGACAGACCCCTGTGTACAAATGGAATTGTAGTAGTGTTTGTAGTATCCGTCAACAATCAATTGATATATTGATACATCTCCTCCATATGTTTGCCTCCAGAAGTTTAAAACAGAAAATACATACCTTGCAAGGATTAGATCCATGGAAAGTAAGAAAGCATTCTAATTTACAAGGACACTCATTAGCTTGTCTGTCCAGAATGTGTGTGTAAGCAACTTTCATCATTTTAGAATGTTAGGTGTATACCATTCATTAATAAGAACTTTTGTTAGAAGGCTTTATTATGTAAAACCTCCTGCTCTATATTTAGGAGAAATGATTTGAGCTATTTTGCATGGTAGTGTAGTAGAAGTGCAAAAGGTTTGTGATGATGTTAAATTTTGTTTTTTTGGGCCAGAACAGCAGTGTAGGGAAAATGAAGAGTGGAGCAGAACAGATATATTAGTATTGGTAATTTTGTAAAAGAGATTAGAAAGTTTAACACAGTTTCTTCAGAGCAACAAAACTGTGTTTGTATATGCACTCACTACAAAACTCTAACTCGTAATGTTGATTTGTACATTAAAACTGAAAAGAAGAATATTAAGTGGTGAAAATTCGCAGTTTTTTTAGTTAGAGGAAAACAAAATGCCTGCTAGAGCAGTACACAACAACTGATCCAGAAGTACTTAAAGATTTGAATGTTTATAAAGCTATATTAATACAGTCTATACATCAATTTCAAGCTAAAGTTCGCATGGAGCCAACGACAGGGAAATGACCTCAGGTGAGCTCCAGAAGGGTCTCAAAGGTAGAGTTGTATACTTGCCATTAGGTTTTAAGGAAAATATTGAAACAATAGGGGTACAGAGAAATTTGGAAGAGGGACTTGTAATTCTAGTAAATTGTGTCCTGACTAAGATTTAAAAAATATGTTAAGAGTTAATAGATGTAAGTAAAGTTAAAAATGGAACTTTGTATCTGGTACAAAATCCCATATATTATAAAAATGCAAAAATTCTCTAAGATATCACACATCTGGAGAACAACACGTGATCATCAGTAGGTCAGATAGAAAATCGAGGGAGGGTAGAAGACATTGATGAACATTACAGCATTTATCCCCTCCATTCAAAAGAGATTGTTGGTGATGCTATTGATCTATATCAACTAAAAGAAGCAAAAGTAACTCCCTTAAGTGTATGGGAAAAAGGTTTAGCAGCTCGCTGTTTCCCTCATCCCTTTCCTACTGGAGTAGGTGGTAGGTATGATGATCTGTCTGTACAAATACCTGCAGCCGAGTACAGATATACTAGACTTTATGCAGAGATCTAAGATTTTGTCAATGTATCCCCTATGTGTTTCATCTATTATTTGAAAGTGATTTGTCTTCATTGTCTGATGCTGTAAACCATGTTTTGAAAACAGGTGTAAATCTGCAAAATCTATCTGCAAGAGAATTTGTTAAGAAAATCCACAGAAAAGATGAACAACTGGAATACAACTTGATTAATCTCATGGCATGTCAACATGGGACCAACGAATAGTGGTATATTCATCACAGTGAACTAAAATGCATGTTGAGAAATTTAGAAGCACCTACATGGTTTCTAACACTCAGGGGCCGATTCCGATCTCGGCCGGTAGGGCTCCGAATCGGATTCGGCTTTACCGGATCCGATTCGGAGCCCTATTTCCTGACCGAATTGTACGTGCGTCCGGGCGAGCGGAGTACGATGCGTGCGCTCGCAAAATCTCCGACCGACTCGTTCGCAGGACCCGACCGCTCCGACCGACTCGCACGGGGACGACTCGCACCGCGCAATGGAGACGTTCCCCGGCCGGGTAAGTACGATGCGCATCGCGACCGCTCCGACCGACTCGCGCAGTCCGGCTCCAAGGAGCTGTCGGAGCTGCACTTTGGGGGTCCGTGTCGGACCCCCCTGGAAGCGTAGGCACGCGAGTCGCACACAGGGGGGACCCCTGGGTCCCCCCTACACGTGCATGTACAGCATGACCTGCATCGACGCGAACACGCTGTAGGGGGCACCCTTGTTCGCGTCGTGCCCATTGAGTCAATGGGAGCCCGTGTACCCGTCGTACGACTGGCTCCCATTGACTTCAATGGGAGTCTGACCGAATCGAGTCCGATGGCATACGTGCGCATCGTACTCATTCGGTCGGACTGCTAGAGTCCGATTCAGTCGGAAATCTCTCCGGGTCCGGCTTGGTCGGAGAGATTTCCGGCCCGAATCGGAATCGGCCCCTCAGTTGTGCTGAGTATGCATAGGATGACCTGCTTCAATTCTTGCGAGAAGCAAATTCAAATATAGGAGACATTGATTTAAAGACTCCACTAGAACTCAGCTCATTGGACCCTGCAAGTGTTTGCAGATATTTTAACCACAGATTTCAAGCCATTATGGCTTTTATCTGCAACAAGGGCAATTCACTTCTCAGTGAAGTGGCTGATTTCTTTTGGCACAAAGAATACCAAGCCAGAGCTGCTCCACATAGTCACATGCTACTATGGGTAAAAGATACTCTAAAGTTTGGAATAGACACTGACAAGTCTGTGTTATCTTCCATAGAGCATTATGTCACTTGCATCATCCCAAATGAGAGTATTGATAAAATATTAAGACAACAAGTTTTAAGATTCCTAAATCATAGATGTGGAAAATACTGTCATAGAAAATATATATGTAAAGGAACATTTTATACAAGATGTTGTTTTGGATTTCCACAACCTGTGATCTCGGAAGGAAGCTTTAATAACTTTTTGTCTGCAGTCAGACACACCCTCACACAGAAATCACCAAAGAATGCATACAACCTCAGAAGAACAGAAGCCTCAAAATACATCAATGACTACAACCCTGTGATTTTGAAGATGTGGAATGTGAATATGGCGATTTCAGCAGAAAAGATCTTACAAAGAGTTTGTACAGTTCTAGTTTGAAAATGCTTTCTCACAGAAAGATAGATTCTTATGAATGTGCAGACTGGTTAAACTCAGCTAGCTTGTTTTCTAAATCTAGAGGAGTTCTATGGTTGAGTTTAGGGCTTGCTAATACTCAGAAAAGAGTACTGAAGTATTTTCTTGAAATCCAATATTTTGCAGAATTTGAGCCACACAGTACAGATATTCTGAAGCCGAACATGCTGGATACATGCTATCCAAGAAGGAGTCCTCATCTAGAAAGGATGTGTCTGTATGAAATACTTCAACATTATACATGCAGAAATAAAGTCAGGGAAAACAGAGAAGAAGGAAAATTTGCTGTTCATGGATGTGAAGGATGTTTGGTCAGACATAACAAAGGAAGTTTAATCAACCATCGAAAGCTAAGTTGCCAAACTCCAAACAAAAGAGAGTTTTTTTATTTAGCCTTGTTACAGTTGTTCAATCCATGGTGAACTGAAAGCGAGCTACTTAGAGAATTTGACTGTTATGAAGCCTCATTTAACGCTGTGAGAGACAGCATTGAATTCCAGTGTATCTTCAAATGTTGAGAAATGAGATTGAACAAGAAGAAACAATTGCTTCTGAGATAGCAAGAGAGAGTTCTCAGAGCAGTCAAATTTCAGAATCTGGAAGTCAAGATTCTCTTGACAGTTAATCATTCAAAATTAAGCTGCAATAGCTATGAATGAAGTGGAGAATGCAATGCAGCAAGCAAGACAGGAACTCTTGATCTAGAAGAACTAATACAGCAATTGAATACAGAACAGAAATACATTTTTGATGATGTAAGAGGTAGAATAGAACATGGATTTCTGCATGAGAAAAAAGAGTGTGCTTGTTCTACATTTAAGCCAGTTCTATAGTACTGACAAGGTATATACAAAAGACAACAGATTCCAATTTGTCAAGTGTAGTTCAGCACCAACAGGGTTAGCTGCACATAATATTAAAGGAGTTACCCTTCATCGATTATTAATGCTGCCTGTTGAACACAATAACAAATTAGAATACAACACGTTATCTGGTGATGCTTGTCCTGAAGTGGGAAGAGTGTTAAAGAAGTTAAAGAAATTTAAGCTACTAATTATCAATGAAGTCAGCATAGTTCTAACCTAATGCTAGCTTTTATAAATGTAAGAATGCAGCAAATATTAAAAACTGACTATCACATGCTTTTTGGAGGAAAGCACTTAATACTCTCTGGAGACCTGCTACAACTAATTCCAGGCATAGTTGAACCTGTCTTCAAGGCACTACTACACAATGATACTAGGAATTCACTAGGAAGTATTGGAAATGTAAACACTTGGAAAAACTTTGAGTACAAAGAGTTAATCAGAAATATGTGCCAAGCTTCAGATATGCAATACAGAGATATACTAAAGGACATTAGATTGGGTGTTCTCACAAAAGAAGGAAGGAGAGCATTACAAAACCATCTGATCAAAATTCTGTTTCCAGCTAATGTTTCAGCTGCAGAAGTAATGTATAATTTTGTTAAGGAAGAGAAGTCTATTGTTTATTTGATGCCCACTCTGGGGGAGGGAGGTAAATTCAATGAACAATTATTGCAACAGGAAAAAGAAGAGGTATTGAACTTAGAGAAAATAATAAAATGGAACATCAAGGAGTTACAATGCTACTAACCGAAAAACAGCAATCAAAATTGGATAGTTTAGAAAAGTCCATGTCAAAAACTGCAGGATTAGAAAAACAGTTATGGATTTGTAAAAATTGCTGCCTAATCTTATGCTGTAATTTAAATGTTGAAGAAGGGTTAGTGAATGGCGCAATGGGTAAAGTTATGAAATGTATTAATTATCCAAACAGAAATAACGTGGAATACTTAGCCATAAAATGTGATGATACTGGTGAAGTTATGCAGATTGGTAGATGTGTTTTACGTTTCCTACTCAAGAAATACTTGTATATGCAGCAAAAGTAGTTCCCAGTGTCTTTAGCATATGCAGTAACTATCCACAAATCGCAAGGTTTAAGTGTAGATACAGCTCTTGTTAATATTGGCAGTAGTGTATTCCAAGAAGGAATGTCATATGTAGATTTGTCACGAATTAGAACATTGCCTGGTTTATTTATGATGAGATGAAGGTAAGTGCTGATGTGAGCTGTGTAAGAGAGTATAATCGGTAAAGAGCTCAATATGCTCCTCAATTAGGCCAGTATCCTGTGTTTGAAAAACCGATAATGTGTCCAAAGTAGAAAATATCAAAGCAGTACATCAGAGTTGAAGAGAAAGATAAACAAAAAGAAAAACAACAAGGACCTAAGTAGAGAAAACTGCAGCAGAATGAGGAAAGAGAAGGGCATCACTTGGATGATAAATCTGGAGCGAACTGTTATGCAAATGTAGTATTAAATGGACTATACCATTTGCCACATTTTACAAATTCAATTAAAGAAAAGGTAGATAAAAGAAGGTCTTCAAAACTATGTAGGTTACTTGAAGAATTAAGAAGTGACAGAAGTATTATACATTCTGCTACTGGAATAAGAAAACTTGCAGATGACTGTACTGCATCAGTAGTGTTTTCTCAAAATCTTCAGCAGGATGCTCAATTTTTTTTTTTGTAATGCTAGGACAATTAGAGGAACTAGATCTGAATATCAATGAATTATTTGGTTTAACTTATAAATGGAACCATAACTGTGAAGATTGTGAATTTACGTCTAGCACTGAAATCAACCCAAAATAATTTCTCTACTTGACATTACCAGATTGTAAAGCTGTGCCCTTTGAAAATGTAACTAATAACGCCCATCAAAATATGAACTGTCCAAACTGTCAATCAGAACTTCGGTCAATATTGTTTCTGTAAAGGTATGGAAAATATTTCATAGTCATGCTACAACGATGTCGAGTGGATGGTGTTGTGGGGATTCTGCTCATACACAGAACTATGCACAAGAAAACAGGACCTCAGTAAATAGGGTTGTACCTCCTATCACCTTAGTACCCAAAATCCCAACTGACTAGCAATAGTGTCTCATTCGGTCTCCTACAAATAACCAGAAGCTACGAATGTTTAGACAACCCAGAACACGAGCACTCCCGACTCACGTCAAAGTCGCGGGAACAAGACACTCTTTCACTCTCACGTACTTGTCCACAATAAAAATAATCAGAGTCACTAAATAAGTTCAAAATGTTTATTTTGACTATAGTGATCCATGATACAGTATGCGGACCACAACTAGCAGCAAAATGCATAAAGCAAGAATCATTAGCATTGTTACAATACCATAGAATATAAAAGGAGTCGTCATTTTATAAAGACTGTGAAAAGGCTAAATAATTGGGCCTAATCACCCTCTTCAAGGCAGTAAGAAGTTATTTTATATAACAGAAGATATCTAGGCGTTATTAGCAGACCCCTACCTGAAAGCCTAAACCGAAGGGTTTACATCATAGGAACAGCAGCGCTCAGCTCCATGGAACGGCTTTCTTCGAGTGTGTTTCAAAAACATGCAACAACGTTATATCAAAGCCCGATTCTTCCGCATTGCAGCTGTTGGTTACATGTTTTGTCTAGGTAATAGGGACTGACCAGAACAGAATAACAAGAGTCATTGTTGACCGACCTTGCACATTATGTTCAGACAGAATTGAAGGGAAGGGTGAGAACGTGAAAAACAATCTGTTATCATGTACAGGGCAGAGGCAAAGTGTCGCGAAAACAAACGCTTAGCAGAGGCGTACGCAAAAGCAGCAGCATAGGGCAAGCAAAACTCATGCTAACTTAGCAATGTCGACAATGTGTCTTAGGGCTATATAACCCCATATAACACCCTCCCCCTGGCAAGTCAGTAGTACATAGACAGAAGAATGAATACAGAGTTCAAAAAGTCAGGCATTGTTTAAAATGTTGGTATGGGACTTTCTTTAAAAAAAAAATTAAAAACCAAATCAGAGAAAAGAAAAAGGGGAAAGTTCGAAAAAATCTAACAGCACTTTGAGCTTGAAAAAAGAGTCTGTATGCCAGATAGTGGAGCAGGGACGAACCAAGTAGTCAATCCATGAAGGTTTGGGTGCAAAGGAATGCAATTCCCTCCAATAGCTCATCATTGTCATTGGTGGAAAAAAGGAAAGATATCCAATTAAGTAAGTCGAAGGAACAATCATGTTCCTCACAAACAGGAGCATCCAAAAACAGAAAAGGCAAACTTGCGTGATATTTAATGAAACTTCGTTGTAGAAAAGTCTGCGCAGCAGCACAGATATCCAAGATTCCAAGTAAAGCTGCACATGTCATTGGACCATCCACGGAACAAGCCACGTCATGAGCCTCTAAGGGACCCATCAACTGGCTGAAATCAGGGATTGGACACCACGTGTTTGATAAGCAATGTTCCATCGCCCAGGAGAAATGACACAGTTTGCAATGAAGCACTGGTTGCACGCAAGTAAAGTAGGCAAAGCGGAATGTCAAGTTGTAACTGACGTCAAGCGTTGCTAAAGGCAAGCATCCAAAAGCCTCATACAGGCGATGACGGTACAGATGAAGCTGGTCCGGCCTGTGCAGAGCCACAAAGTGAGCAGCCATTACGAAACACAAGAAGGAGAAGCAGGACACCAGCTGCGAGTGCCAATATTAAGGGGAACCCTCCGAAGACGCTGGAAAATATAGAATGAATAGAAGCCGGAATTACCCCGAATATAGTTTGATAGGAAGAGACCAGGCCAGATCCCACACATTTAAAAAAAATGGGCAAGGCCTGTCGTATCAGAAGCATTAAATATTTGGTGAATTAATTCCCCAAAATGAAGTGGGAGGTTAGTGTTAAGAAGCGACTGTATCTCACTCGAGGTCCGAGCCACCTGCAGTCTGAATGTTTCACGGGCGGAAGTGAGGGCCTGCTCAACTTGTTGAACTCTGTTTGCAAAGTCGGAATGGAAGGCCAAAGGGAAGAATTTAAACTCCCATGCGGGGGCGGGAAAAGGACATTGCTACAGCAAGTTATGCGCTGGGAAACAGTTACCAAGTATGGGACACCCGCCCGCAAATCACAGCAGTCTTGATTGTTTAAAATGAGATAGCTGCCGTTAGTAAGCAATGTAAAGACAGGCGTGATGGATGGTACCGGGGTCCCTTTAAAAAAGCAAGCTAGATTGGGCGCTGACACGTTACACTCACCGTGTAACTTAACGTGTTTGCACACAAGAGAGTGACCCAGTACTGAATCACACTCCTCCCCTGTGAGGAAAACTTCTTTATCCTCCCTCAAACACCGATAAGCAAAGGGCAGGACCCATAATTCATGCAGAAAAGCAGTGCCAAGCGGTTCAAAGCGGCCAACAGGAAAGTGTTGCATACATGATTTAAATTGAAAAAGTGAAAAGGGCAAAGTGATAACGCCATGAGTTAACCAAACAGCAGAGTCCGTTTCCGCTACAGAGAATGGTAAAGGCTCCAATTGTTCAATATGTAACAGCGTATATACAGCATCTTTCATGGACATAAACTTCTGTTTATCAGTCAGGTTAAAAGGCAAAAATAAAGCACTGGAATTCAAATAATCCCAGGGCACTTTACCCATTTTCAGTGTCTGCAACGTCCAAGCAAATTGCATGACCGATCGTAACTGATTCTGACCATGATATAACACAGAAACATCACTTTGCACAATAGCTATTACAGAAGAAACAATATTGTCTAACGTATAAATGCGTGAAGAAAGCGTATTAATGCTGTTGTCTACTACAGCAAGTACTTTTTCCAAGTTCGCCTGGTCAATTTGACGCAGACGGAAGGCGGCTTCCATCTGTGAAAGGTTCCAAATTTCATTATAAGAGGCATAAAGAAATCGCTTGGCCCTTGGATTACGTGGGCCTAGGATGAAAATCAGCCAAATCTATATCGTTTGATAGTATTGAAAGGTGCTGTTTGACAGATGCAAAGGTAGAGTGTTCCAGCCACTGCTGGCACAATTTACCTACCGAGTATGTAGTCACAGAATGATGAGGTGGATAACGAGGATCAGGCTTAGTCTGAAAGAAACCAGGTGTAACATTGTAGAAACGCAACGGGCATGCATTAGCATTAGATTGCCACAACAACGATCCCAATGGATCAATTTCAGAAACATTAAAGGAGGCATTTTGGAGGAGAGCCTGGAAAGCCTCCATGGTGTAGTTATTATGTATCCGCCAATCATTATATTCAGCTAATGACGGAATTGAGGGGGTATTTAGGTTTTTGACAGTTGCAAGGCCATAACTGGATGTTTGGTAAATGGTGTCATTTAAAAACAGCAATTGAGTCGGGATCAGGCAGGCACGATGTAACGCCTCAGTGCCCTGAACCTGCCATGGCTTCGTGCCCCAAATTGATTTGAAATCTATAGTCTGTTTCCAATGGTCATAACCGTGAGCGGCCATCTGCGTTCTAAACGAATTGGCATAAATTAGTTTAGTGTGGGATAACAGGTACTTTGATGTAGGGGATCTTTGAAGCCTAAAAAAATAGGATTCAGGATTGGTCAAATCATAGTTAGTAAAATAGGTGAACTTATCCCTAAGCGTTTTAGAACTCCCCTGTGTGGGAGTTGGACAATGTTCCCATTGGCTAAAATTAAAAACAGGTCTTATGGTGTTCGATTTGTGTAAAAAATGATGCCCATAATGTTGATAGCAAAAAAGATCACAATAATTGGCAGAATTTAAATACAAATCTTCAGCATCAAAGGCAGCATAATATTTTAAATCTGAAAACAATGCATGAATGGCCTGCACATCCCAATCATACGAATGTATGTCCCGTGTCACCACATCTCCTAATGAGACGCAAAATACGTACGGAACTCTAAGGACCTCTGTCGGGCCATGGATTTCATAAGCTACTTTGTCACAAACGATGCCATCATGAACAGGAAAAGCTGAAATATTCACAAAAGTTTTGTCACGTTTCATGATATGGGACGATGTGTGTGGTGCCAAAGTTCCATCGACCATTTTTACTGCAGAGCGTTCAGGGAGATAATGGCCATTTATAAGTAAAAAGAACACTGTCACAAATCCAATTGACATGAAGAGAAATATCACGATAAGTACCAACCAAATATAGGTCCATGGGGGGACGAAGCATGTCTTTTTGAACCAGGAGTAAAAGATACGCAACTTAGACTTAGGTGCATCAGGCAAACTGGATGATGAGGAGGACGAGGCAGAAGAAAGGTGTGCCGGTTCTCCTTCACAGGCGCTCACTGGACTTGCAAGCAACGGAGAAAGCGTTGATTCGTCCATTCGTACTCGTGGGCTAGATGGTATCTCACACACGGAATTAGTAGCCGGAAAAGGACACACAAGATCCATCGCAGAAGATGTTTGTCGCATAGGCTGAAGATCAATTACAGTGTCTATCATATGAGCAGACATTCTTGTGGCAGCAGGTGACGACAAAGTTGACGGTGCTAAAGATATTGCATTGCACGAAACTGCAGGTGTCACACTATTAAGAATCGGCCACACGGTGTAACTTGACATTGTCCACTGAGATGTATCTGTTGTCTTTGCGACCTGGCAATGGTGGTAGAATGACAGTACGAGTACCCTTCAGTCCAAGTACAGAAACCGGAGCACGATAAGAGGGACCAAATTCTTTTTTGTTTTCAATCTTCTCCCGCGCTAGATCTCCAACTTTAGGAAGACAACCGGTAACAGGAATCAGTTGTGCATCAGCAGGCGAAGATGGTAAATGCTCAGTTGCCAGAGTATCACGGGACTTTTGTAGATCCTGTAACATAGCAGAATGATTATCTACGTAAAACTTAGAGGCAACCGCCACAATGTCCAGACCATCAAGGTCAGGAACAAACATGTGAAAGCCAAAGAGCATTTCGTAAGGGGACCGCCCACCCAGAGATCTTCTAGGGAGATTATTTAATGCAGGTGGACCCCATACAAGTGGGACAGCCAGTCCCTGCCAGTACCTAAGACTCTAGCTGTCAAGGATTGCTTTAGGTCACGGTTCATTCGCTCCACACCTGAATTGCCCTCAGGCCTGTATGGAGACGAAAACTGCACCTGTACCCCCAACGACTTCATTGCATCCTTTTAAGCCTTAGTGGCAAACGCTGGACCTTGGTCAGAATGGAAGGTACCACAGGCAAACATTCTGATAAAGACACGCAAATCCCTGATGACATTTCGAGTGTCAGCACTACGTTGTGGCCATACCCACAGGAATCGAGTGCACGAATCAACTGCAACCAAGATATACTTGTATGCAGTATCAGAAGAAAGCGGACCGCAGTGATCAAGGTAGACACAGCCAAACGGTCTATTAGAAATACACAGCCATGTTTGTGGCGGACGTGGGACTGTAGAAGGATTGATTTGTTGACAAACATCACAGCAAAGAACATAGTTACGAGTCTGTTTATATAAACCACGCCACCAGTAACGTTGCTGAAGAATAGTGACTGTTGCCGACACACCAGCATGTGCAGAAGCAATGCCTTCGTGTGAGGCCTTGATCAAAGCTTGTCTGCGGTCAGAGTTGGGAATCAGCCGATCCCCAACTGGAGGAATGGTAGCATAAGGAACCTGTTCGGGAGTTACATGATAAGAGTATTTAGAGGGGAAACCCGCAGGATAATTACCTCCCTCCCTAGTTGCAGCGACCGCTGCCAGAATCTCATTATCAACCTTAGTCATAGATCTTTTAACTGCTGCTAGGGAACACGTGGCTACTGCAGACTTGGCCGCTTCATCAGCCAAAGAATTACCAAGAACGTGCGTTCCGACATGCTGGTGGCCAAGAGTGTGAATAACATGTGTGAGAGGCAGACGTTGTTTAAGATCTGCCACTCAAACCCAAAGCGTTTTATGCTTAATTGCGCTGCCTTTAGAATCGCGGTAATCATTTTGAGACCAAAAGAATAAGTTGTCATTGAACGACTGGACACAATAGTAAGAATCGCACACAATAAGAGTATTCACAAGAGGATCAGCAAACTCCAGAGCTAGGACAAGAGCACGCAGCTCGGCCAATTGCGCCGTGCAGTCTCCTAGTGCCTGTGTGTGCACAATGGATGACTTAAACTCTCCATCTTCAATGGCGCCAGCTACAATAGCGCAAGCCGCGGAATAAGCATGTTTGAAAACCATGGCCGGTTGCGCCGAGCCATCGGTATAAATGATGCATTTGTATTCACACAGAGGAAGAAGCGACAAAGGAGGAGGATGAACAAATTCATACTGCAAAAACTCCTGAGTCTGAAGAAATGGATCAAAGACAAATGTGACATCCGAAGAAGTCAAAGAAGTAGCCCACTGAATCCAACGTGGGTGCAACGCCTTAGAGTTAGGCACACTAGCCTTAGTCACCGCTTCCAAAGCAGGGAAGGGAGTGACCATAAGAATGCGTTTGCCCTGCGCCAGTGAGCGTTCCTTTAGAATCGCCATCTGCACTGCCGTCAAGATCTTTTCTACAGAGGAAAAACGCATTTCAGCCGCAGTGTACAAGTGTGATTTGTATGCAATAGGTACTGTGTCTCCTTCATTGAACGTTAAGTACGTGAAACCCACTGCGCCAGAAACTATACGTATTACCAGGTTGGTGGTGTTATCACGAGTCATTAACAAGTTAGTCGCAAGCAAATCCGCCTGCAAAGACAGCAGAACGGAAGTATGTTCCGCAAGCCAGCTGGCAGAAGAGAACTGAGGTTGTATCAATGCATAAAGTGGTTTGATACGCAGGGCATAATCGGGAATGTAATTCCTCCCGAAGTTCAAAAAACCCAGCAGGGACTGTAACTTTTTCAAAGAAGAAGGTGGTTGCAAATGTGCACATTTCTCTAGGAAGCGAGGTGCTAGACCCTTTCCCTAATTATTGAGCTCGTAGCCCAAAAAGAGCACTGCCAGATGGGCAATGTGTGACTTTGCAAAATTAAATTTGTAACCGTAGTCAGCAAAAGTCAATATTATGTGGTCGACTCGGTCAAGATGTGGGGCGAGGTCGTCGTCAGTCAAATAGATGTCATCAACATACGACAAGGCCTCAGGGTCAATGTCATGCAACAAAGACACAATGCGTGCCGCAAAAGCACCCGGGCTATTCTTGTAGCCCATTGGCAATCTTGTGAATTTTTTCTGATTTCCGACGGCACTAAATGCTGTCAGGTCACCACTCGCACTGTCTAGATTGTGACTGTAGAAACCATTGGAAATGTCAAGTGTTGTTTTGTATTTTTTACGAACAATATTATTCACCAGCGCTGAACTGTGTGTGTTTTGCACCGCAAAGGTGCGGCAATGGCTGTTCAAATTTCTATAATCCAATACAATCCGAAAAGTACCATCAGGTTTAGGGACAGTAAAGAGAGGATTATTCATAGGTGATACACATGACTCAATGACCCCCTGATACTCTAATGGTCTTAGAATGTCACAAACTGAAGCTTTCGCTTCACGTTTGATGGGATATTGAGGTTGAGGTTATGGCATAGAGCGCAATGGTATTTCATGAGCCGGCGAATCAACGTCCCAACCCACCTGATTGCGATACACCGCTGGGGCTAAGGCCAAAGCCCATTCCTCCGTGAAAGCCTGCGCTTGTTCCTCAGGGACACAACATGAAAAACTTGGAAGTATCACATCTTCCCCCCGAGAAGCGGATAACACAAAGGGAGGAGGCCAATCCTTCTCTGCCAATAAAATGTCATATGTAGCGGTTAGAGTCTCCCAGAACACAACAGTAATGGGACGCAGTATATCACCTTCAATTTGGAAAAGGACTTTGTGTAGTCTATCTGGGGGGGGCAACCCGGGTATCTGCAGTCTCAATGGTAACAAATGTGTCAGTTGCTGTCACATCCAGACGGGGAGGTAGAGCCTCCCTGACTATGGTAACTTCCGCCGCGCTGTCGAGCAGAGTCACCGCCCAAGTCTGATCCAGGAGTCGCGTCCTCACCATCTGTGGCATATCTTACTGTTAAAGCAGCAACATTTTTCTTTTGAAAAGGAGGACGGGTTCGTGCGGAATCACCCTGCTTGTCCTTGACTTCAAACTGTCGAGGCTGTTCACGAAGTTGTGACGCAGGTTGACTTCTACCCCGATCCTGGCGATCCCCTCCACCGACTTGTGAGCCTGATGTTTCCTGTAAAGAATGAGGAGAACGCTGGTCAGGAACCTGAAATCTTTCAGGAGACTTAATTTTAGCGCGATCGCGCAAGTCATAAGTACGTTCAGACGCATCAGGGGCCGGTGAACTGGCACGCGAACCCTGTTTCTGTTGTTGGGAACCCTGTTTCTTACTTCTCTGCCAATTCTTTTTAGGAAAGAAAGGGCGCCCATCCTTGTCAGGCTGGGCTTTCTGTTTTATTTGAGACTGCGTTTGTATTTGAGACGTAGGCTTATTTCCCAGACTATTGCGGCCTATGGTTTTGTAAGCCTTTGCAATACTCTTTGGCAATTCTCGTGGTCTGTCAGGCTCCGCGACCGCCTCTAAGCGGTTTGCTACTTGAAAGCTAACGGCATCGCCCTTGACATTCGCAAGGATCATATCAGCAACCATGTCGAACACTCCCACCAGTCTCATCCCCAGCTCAACAGCCGCTTCTGCACCGTGTTCATCTTGAACGCGTTTAATCACAGAGGGGAGTACGGTCATGGAGGGGCTGCCGAAACACATAGAATATACCGCTGCAAACACCCTTCCCCAGGTGTTATAATCAGCCAATTCAAAAAACTAAGTCTTTGGGTAAACTAATAGTTAAGATCCTGTGTTTATCCACAGGAGTGGTATTAGGAAAGACAGCCTCTATCTGTCCAAATTTATCGGCAAGCCAATAAGGAAATTCATCCTTATTCTGTGGGCGCTTGCCCATGACAGAATTAACAATAACGGGACTGATGGTTACGCCACCAGGACCCGCAGGTTGCACCGCAGCGCCAGGTGGTCCCACCTGGACGGTGCGTATCACGTACTGTATTACAGCCCTATAGACGCGTACCAATGATGTATGTAGGACGCGGAGCTCTGTGAGTGTAGCAGTTGTAAAAGCACGTGGGTGTGGGGTAAACCCAGCCAAAATGGGCCATGTGGCCCCATCTATAGATAAAGGGCCTAAACGGACCACCGATAATGGGTGAGGAAGGGCGCCATTAAACCAAATACGGTGTTGTTAAGCTGTAAGCGGAATCTCAAGCGCTCTATAAGGATGATATTGCTGAGGAACGGCAGTGGCAGCATACGTGTGAAACAAATCATCAGTGCCATCCACCGCCGGAAAGGTGACCCAAGAGTAAAAAACTTCAAATTGGTGAGCCAGATCGGCTTCCACCACAAAAATAAGCGCGGCCCCAGCATCAGGGACCACATAATGAGTCAAGTGCGCCCGCAGCGCGGCTCTGCTATGAGCCGGAATATCAACATCAGCCATTATAGAGAAGACAGCAGAACAACTTAAAGAGTGGCAGCGCAAACTCGGGTTATAAGAAAAGATATACCTATTAAAACTTCAAGCTTGAATAAACCTATTAAAACGTCAATATAGGAGGCTACTCCGTCACAGCTGTCTCCGGAAACAGAAGTGAGGGTATTGTGGACCAGCACAATCACTTCTCAAGCGTCTCGCAGATAAGATCCAGACCAAGCGTTGGCGGCGCCATGTTGTGGGGATTCTGCTCATACACAGAACTATGCACAAGAAAACAGGACCTCAGTAAATAGGGGTGTACCTCCTATCACCTTAGTACCCAAAATCCCAACTGACTAGCAATAGTGTCTCATTCGGTCTCCTACAAATATCCAGAAGCTACGAATGTTTAGACAACCCAGAACACGAGCACTCCCGACTCACGTCAGAGTCGCGGGAACAAGACACTCTTTCACTCTCACGTACTTGTCCACAATAAAAATAATCAGAGTCACTAAATAAGTTCAAAATGTTTATTTTGACTATAGTGATCCATGATACAGTATGCGAACCACAACTAGCAGCAAAATGCATAAAGCAAGAATCATTAGCATTGTTACAATACCATAGAATATAAAAGGAGTCGTCATTTTATAAAGACTGTGAAAAGGCTAAATAATTGGGACTAATCACCCTCCCCAAGGCAGTAAGAAGTTATTTTATATAACAGAAGATATCTAGGCGTTATTAGCAGACCCCTACCTGAAAGCCTAAACCCAAGGGTTTACATCATAGGAAGAGCAGCGCTCAGCTGCATGGAACGGCTTTCTTCGAGTGTGTTTCAAAAACATGCAACAACGTTATATCAAAGCACAATTCTTCCGCATTGCAGCTGTTGGTTACATGTTTTGTCTAGGTAATAGAGACTGACCAGAACGGAATAACAAGAGACATTGTTGACTGACCTTGCACATTATGTTCAGACAGAGTTGAAGGGAAGGCTGAGAACGTGAAAAACGATCTGTTATCATGTACAGGGCAGAGGCAAAGTGTCGCGAAAACAAACGCTTAGCAGAGGCGTGCGCAAAAGCAGCAGGATAGGGCAAGCAAAACTCATGCTAACTTAGCAATGTCGACAATGTGTCTTAGGGCTATATAACCCCATATAACAATGGTACTAATATAGGAACTGAGGGGCTTATTTATGAGCCTCTGTGTCACTTTTGCGCCGCCGTTGCATCACTTTTTGTGACGCACAGGCGGCGTAAAGTATGCGTCATGTTGCGCACTATTTACAAAGTGACGCATCTATGTAGATGCATCACTTTGTAAACCCATGCACCACATTATACCTGCACCAGGTATAATATTATGCAGGGTGGGGGTGTTCTCCCGCAAAAAGCCTCGTAGAAGTGGCGTAATGAAATCCATGAGATTTCAGTGCACCACTTCGAGGATGCCATCGGGTCAATATCTTACGCCTGCCTCATAGCAGGCGTAAGACTGATGCAGGCCCTTTCACATGGGGCTTGCCCCTTTGTGAAAGGACACATTGCTTGAGTTGCGTCTGTTTTCAGACACACCCCAGCAATGCGTCAGTTTTGCGCCTACAGATACGTCAGAAATACTGACGTATCTGTAACTCCTTGCGACATGACGCATCATACAGTAAATATGACGCATCCATCATGTCGCAAGGAGGGCGCATTGAGAAGTGATGCATCACTGTTATCATGCAGCGATGCATCACTTCTCATAAATAAGCCCCTGAAATTGCAGACTTTGTAGCTAGACAAATTTCCATTTCTAAATGAACCTTCACAACTATAGCAATCAGATTTTCATGAATCAGTTAATATAACCTCTGGACACTACACAATATATTTAAGATGTCAAACAGGATGGACAGAGTGCAAAGACATACCAGCGACATTCAAATCAAGACTACCTAAAAAGTTACAAAACTCATATCTGCTATTTCTAGAACCGAAGCTCTAAGGATAAGAAAATGTGGTATCGTGTTGACACATATATGTGGATCATGTGTTTCTGAGACATTATTCGGCCTACTAGGGGTATTGTCTACAGCAACCTGTTAGAAATGAAAAACTCTTTTTAACTGTGGTAAAGGAATTGATAAAACATTTGAGGACTACATTCTGTTACTACAGAAAAAAACTTAATGAAGGTACTATAATACCAGTAGCCTTAAGTTGTATCTGAAAAGTCTCTTCACCACAAAAAAATGTCCCCTTTTGTTTCTGCTACAGCAACTTCTATGTAGTAATGTGTGTTATGTTTTTTGTACAGGGACTCAGAAAATGTTAGACATTATTCGGCCTGACAGGGATGATGTTTACAAAGGATATCCAAAAATGAAGACTGCTGCATAATTGTTGGACATTTTGTACCAGATATAAAAATATCAGAAATTGTTTTAACATATAGATGTTTTTATTAAGGAAGTAATGTATCAGCAAGCCACTATTAAAACATTTATTGTGAGTGCAGTGCACAGTATGATAGATTTGAAATGATGTACTGTGCACATTTAGGTTTTCCCCACTGTTTGATGATGACGCTTCATATAGAGCACTGTTGAAAGTGAAGAAGTATGAAAGCTGAAAACAATAAAAAACAGTAAAACATTTGTCTATGTTGAATTAAAATTTTGGAGAACAAATATTGTGTCTTGCTTTGGTTGCCTAATGTTCAAAATGAAATTGTAATACATTTTTCTGTTTATATTTTTTCACAGTGGTTGGTGATCAGGATATTTTACGTGTGTTAAATCACTAATCTAGAGATGGGTTCATCGAGTCACTACTCATATACTCATCCCATCTCCCAGGCACTACAGTTCTACTCATGCAATTACCCAGTCACTACCTAGGCAGTCATCCAATCACTGAGGTACTGCACTTGCATTCTTCCATTCTCCCAGCCACTACTCAGGTACTCATCCAATCATCCAGGTGGCACCCATGGAGTCATGCCTTCACTTAGTCACTACTAATGCAGTTATGGAATCACCTAGGCACTACACTTGCACTCTTTCATTCATCCAAGCACTCCATTTGCACTCATCCATTTACCCAGGTACTACACTCATGGTTATCCAATTACCCAGCCACTATCCTTGCACTACGCTCAGCCACTACCATTGCACTCATCCATTCACTCAGGCACTACCCATGCACTCATCCATTCACTCAGGCACTACCCATGCACTTATCCATTCATCCAGGCACTACCCATGCTCACTTCCAATGACCCAGTCACTATCTTTGCAATGATCCATTCACTCAGGCACTACCCTTGCACTCATCCAATGACCCAGGCACTACCTTTGCACTCATTCATTCACTCATGCAGTACCCATACACTCATTCATTCACTCAGGCACTACTCATCCAATCACCCAGGCACTACCCATGAACTCATCCAATCACCCAGGCACTACTCATGCACTCATCCAATCACCCAGGTGCTATTCATGCACTCACCCAATCACCCAAGCACTATCCATGCACTCACCCAATCACCCATGCAGTACCATTGCATTCATCCAATTACCCAGGCACTACCCATGCACTCATTCAATCACTCAGGCACCTCTGATGCACTCATAGATTCACTCAGGCACCACTGCTGCACTCATTGTAACATCCATGCACCATTTATGCACTCATTCAATCATCCATACACCGGTCATACACTCATTCCAACATATATACATACTTTATCTTTTTTTAACTGTAAAAGGCGACTCCAAAAGAAACCTTTTTTTGTTTTTTTCTTTGTTTTTTTAGGAAGAATTAAAAAACGTGCACTGAAAAATGTGCAAAAAACATAAAAGGGGGAAAAATTAGCATGTATGATGTTTTGCAGCATTGCAAATAGCTGTAACACACTGCTCACCATCACTTACAATAACTCTACAGTCCAAGCAGTACGTGGCCATTCTTGAAATCTCTGGAGCCATATCTGTTTTAGTGGTCTGCACCTCTGAAGCGAGTTTCTGGCTGGGAACTTTTGCTGCTGTCACTGATGTAGATGGTCCTCCAGCTTCCTACTGCTTGATCACCAGTTGGAAATGTTATCTATGATAGGTTTTAAGATGATATAAAATGGACGTCATCCCACATGAATATTTTTTGTTTGTCCCGCTAGAGAGTGCCTTGTCGCAGATTGTGCAATGCACTAGTTTTCCAGCAGTTTTAGATTCCCCAGGTGGGATTTTGAAAAAATCCTATGCTACACTGGCTCTCTTTTATGGAGGCTCCTCTTCTTCTAAATCTTCAGTCTCCACCTCCTCCACATCCTGGCCCTGCTGTTGTTGCTGCTCGGCCCCATCTCCTTCCTGTCTTGCCATTTTTAATGAAGCAAAAGGGCACAAGCTCTCCATAGCAAGATTGATCCACCTGCTCAGAATAAAGATCTATGAAAGAAGATTCAAGAAGGAGTGGGTGTGTACTTCCAATGGGTTTTGCTGAAAAGTCCATTATCCAATGATATTCTTTGCTTTCCCGGTCATGTGATTTTCACGGTGACTGACATATTTGCGGTTACCGCGCAGAAGCGGAAATTCAAAATACAAGTTTCAAGTAGTTTTCTTTTAAAATCAAAAGTACAGCAGAACTTTCAATACTATAATAGTGAACAACTATACTGAAATTTGTTCACAATATCTCTATATATATGTTTCAGAGTTGTTGAAAAACCTGCAATATTCGCAATTACCGACATCATCGAGACTTTAGCTGTCTTCCTGAAAACGGAAAATAGTGTTTGAAGACGATTTTTCTAGAAATTCACTACAAAAATATGAGTTCGAAAAGTACACTAATAAAGCTCTATTGTTAAATATACTGTAGAATGTGTCAATATATATATGTTTTATACTTTGTGCAAAACACATGCTCATCAGGACTACTGACATCACCGCAATGACGTCGGTAGTCGCGTATATAAACATTTTTGTGTGAAGGTGGTTTTCTCCTAAATTGATTACAGAGAGAAAAGTTAAAACAATATTTTGTTAAATATTTGCACTTAAACTTTATTTACAAAATGTCTTTAAGTTTATTTTTCAGTATGTTATATACATTTTCTGATCACAGATTCTCCACAGTAAATGCGACAATGCTGTGCTGACTAACAAATTTGTTAAACATAAAACCAGTTATTAATGTACTTTCTGATAAACACATAACAAATCAAAAAATGAGTGGTATATGACATAAATATAATATACAATATCCAATAATAGAAAGAAAATATGAAAATCTTAGAGCCTTACTCAAATTAAGAAATAGAATTAAAAAAACATTAGAAATTCACTGAAAAAAACAAAGGTTACAAGGATGTTATTGTTAGGAATTAGCATTTAAAAACCTTAGAAATTCACTGAAAAAACAAAGGTTAAAGTGTTGTTATAGTTAAGAAATAGAATTAAATAAACCTTAGAAATTCACTGAAAACACCAAAGGTTATAAGGATGTTAAAGTTAGGCTGATATTTCACTTGTACAAAACCAGAGAAATTCAGCAGTTATAGTTAGCTGAGCTAACTATATCTCACGCCCCCCAATGCGCTGCTTCTCAACTCACATATTACGTCACTCATGACATGGTCAGCAACATCACTCATGACATCTCAAATGACATCACTGATGACATCATCCACAGAATCTCTGATGCACCCACTCAGACCCCAATAAAAACATCCATACGCCCACTCCAACTTCACACTACCATTCTCAAAGCCACTGACACACCCATACCGGTACTTACAAACCCACTCACTGATTCATAGGTTTACACACACATTCACTCAGTCAACCATTCAGCCACTCATACACCAACTCACTCACTAATACAGCCACTGACATATCCACTCACACAGCCAAACAGCCACTCACACACTGTCAGTCACTCATAGATTTACTCACATCATATACCTACTCACTCACCTATAGAGTCAATCAGACAGCCATTTACTCACCTATACAGTTATACATGCACCCACTAATTTATTAATTCAGATACTAACACATACTCACTCACTTATACAGTCACTGACACAAGCACACTCTCACCCATAAGGCCACTCTCTCAATCACTTAGTCACACAGACACTCATATACGCGAACACTCACCTATACTGCCTTTCACATATGCAGTTACTCACCTATATACCACTGACATATTCATTCACTCACCGACATGGCCATACACACACTCACTCATCCATACATCCCCTTATACACACGCTCACTTACCCATAAAGCCACTGACTCACCCACTCACTCATCCATACAGGTAGTTATACACCTCCTCACCCACCCACACAGACATTAAGACACCCATATATGCACTCAGACAACCAATCACTCACCCAAACAGAATCTCACATACTCACTCACACACTTATACAACCAATTATACACCAACTGACAGACAGATACAGACATTCACACAAGTCACTCACCCATACATTCAATGAGACACCTAATCACTCACTAATACAGTCAGTCACGCACCCACTAAATCATCCATACAGGCACTCATACACACACTGATTCACCAATACACCTTGGTATATATAACTAACACTCATAAACATTTTAAAAACACTCACAGTCACTGGATGATGTCACCAGTGATGTCATTTGAGATATCATCAGTGATGTCACTGACCATGTCATGAGTGATGTAATATGTGGGGTCATAAGCAACGCATTGCGGGGCGCAAGTTATAGTTAGCTTGGCTAACTATAACTGCTGAATTTCTCTGGTTTTGTACTAGTGAAATGTCAGCCTAACTACAACGTCCCTGTAATCTTTGTTTTTTTCAGTGACTATCTAAGATTTTTTTAATTCTACTTCCTAACTATAAAGTCCCTGTACCTTCGGTTTTTTCATTGCATATATATATATATTCACTGAAAAAACCATAGATGTCAGGGACTTTATAGTTAGCTGGACATTTCACTCGTACAAAACCATAGAAATTCCACTGTTATAAATAGTTCAGCTAACTATAACTCGCGCCCCAGCAATGCACTGCTGTTGACATCACATATTACATCATTCATGACATGGTCAGTGACATCACTGATGACATCACTGATGACATCTCAAATGACATCAATGATGACATCATCCAGTGAATGTGTTTTTCTTTAAAGTTTAAATATGTATTATATATATACCAAGGTGTATTGAAGAATGAGTGGGTGTATAAGTGTCTGGATGGAGGATTTAGTAGGTGTGTGACTGACTGTTTAACTGAGTTATTACATGTGTCTTACTGAATGCATGGGTTAGTGACTAAACTGTGTGAATGTCTATATCAGTCTGTTTGCTGTTGTATAAGCTGATGCATGGGTTGGTCAGTAGCTACCTGAGTGTCTATATGGGTTATTAATTGGTTGCCAGAGTATTTGTATGGGTGCCTGAGTGTGTGTGTGTGGGTGCGTGGGAGGTGTGTTACTCTGTGCATACATGTTTGAGTGGTTGATTCACTGGGTGTATGGGTTCAAGAGTGCATGTGGAAACTGCTGTATGCATGGGTGAGTGTGTGTATGGGTGTGTTAGTGAGTGAATGGATGTCTCAGTGGTACATGTCCAACTAACTACATATGTGAAAGACAGTGTATGTGAGAGTTGGAGTATATAAATGACTATACGTGAGAGTTAGTGATTGTGAGAGTGGCTGTATGGATGAGTGTGTACTTGTATCAGTGATTGTATAAGAGAGTAATTATGTGTTTCTTTCTGTTTGAATAAATGATGTGTTGTGTGTATAACTGTATAGGTCAGTAAATGGAAGTGTGATTGATTATTTGCAAGACTGACTAGCTGTGTGAGTAACTCTGGATGAGTGCTGGTGTGTGAGTGTCTGTGTAGGTATATGAGTGCATATGATAGTGTTGTATTGATGAGTGACTGCATGTATGAGTGATTGTATGGGTGAATGAGTGGATGAGTGTGTAGACCTAAGAACCAGTGATTAGATATGTAGTAAGTAGTACTGGTGTGTCTATGGTTTCAAAAATGGTATTCTGTTTTTTGGAGTGGGTGTATCAAAGGTTATATTAGGGTGTGAGAAGGTGCATCAGATTTTCACATGGATGATGCCATCAGTGATGTAATCAGTGATGTCATCAGTGATGTCACTCACCATGTCATGAATGATGTAATATGTGATGTCATCAGCAGTGCATTGCGGGGGCGCAAGTTATAGTTAGCTGAACTAACTATAACAGTGGAATTTCTATGGTTTTGTACGAGTGAAATGTCCAGCTAACTATAACGTCTCTGAAACCTATGGTTTTTTCAGTGAATTTCAAAGGTTTTTTAAATGCTAATTTCTAACTCTAACGTCCCTGAAACCTATGGTTTTTTCAGTGAATTTCTAAGGATTTTTAAATGCTAATTTCTAACTATAACGTGCCTGAAACCTATGGTTTTTTCAGTGAATTTCAAACGTTTTTAAATGCTAATTTCTAATTATAATGTTCATTAAACCTATGGTTTTTTCAGTGATTTTAAATTATCATTCCATTCTCAACCTAGTGAAAACAGCCGATATCGCCAGTTTTCCAACAATAGCTTCCGCAAAAAAATTCACCACAAATGAGAGCGCCAACTAACGCTAATAATATGCAGAGTAGGCGTTCCCATGCAAAAATAACACGAAAACACCACTTCCCGATATTTTCAACGAGCAGCCAAATCTGGGGTGCGATCCAAAAACAGGCGATAAGCTGCGTTAGCAGTAGGAATTTAACATCTGCCTTTTACTGGTGTAAAGCAGGACGACTACCTACAGTGTGAAAGGGAGCCCAGCCCAGAACCACATCTGAAGACCAACACATGTCATAGAGCTACTGACCATGCAGCTCCGACACCCAAGAAGGCCACAACACCCACTGCCATCACCCTCAGGACCTCCCCTCCGGACCACCCCCCTCCCTACTACCACCAAGGCAGCGCAGAACAGGACAGCGGACCTTCCAAAAACGGAATGGTCCCTCAGCCACACAATAGCTGAATCTTGGGAGATATGGCAACCAAGTATGTGTGAAGGACGCAAGTCACCCATCAATAAAAATGCACACAATACCAAGTGTAGCGGTGATGTGGTGGACAGACCTCACTATGCAGAGCACAAACCTCTCCATGTGGACATATACTGCTGGTGCTTGTAGTGTTGTGGACAATAGACGCAACCATGTTACCTCAGGCAGTGGGGAAGATCTCGGTCATGTAGCTGTGTTGTCCCCCCTGGAAGCGGAAGCGGAGTGGGCTGGTCCAATGTACGCCACTCCAGCGTAGGAGTATGAATAAATAGGCTGGGGCTCTGGGCGTGGTTCACTTGTGGGTAGGCCAAAGCGTCTGCCAGGGCGGCAGCCCTCACCTTGCCACAAGGTCTCCACCGTGACCGCCAGCCTCCTTGACACAGGCCCCCTGCGAACCCAGCAGCAGAGCACCACAGACTTATGTCTGTACAGACTACTACCTTCAATATACACTGCGGACAGCAGGGCTCACAATTCACATTGAGTTGCGATTGCAGATGACTCAGTCCAGTAGGCAACAGACATTGCTCCCAGTGCGGCTCCCCGCACCACGCATCATCGCTGGCTGCGCAAACGCTGAATGCTTCTGATGCCCCTATCTCAGTGCATCACAACTCATGGACCCTTTATGATACAATGTTGTGTGTAGAATTTCACATCTGCTGCCCCTACCTCAGTGTACCACAAGTCATGGACCCTTTATGATACAATCTTGTGTGTATTATTTCACATCTGTTCCCACTACCTTAGTGCAGCACAAATCATTGAAGCTTTATGATTGAATCTGTGTGTCTGATCCAATGATTACTGTTGAACTTGTTGCCAGCACCAACCATTCCCGGAGGGCTGGCTTACACTCACCCCACACGCATCCAGCACAGACGTCACTGGACATGTGACCCTGGTAATAAAAATGAGTCAAGCGCACATGCCCGTACCCAGTTCCACTATCTATCTGTGTCCGTGTGTTCATTATTTATGCAAGATGCCGCCCCTGGGCCCTACCACATTACATTGTGCTGTGGACAGCGTATGCAACTATGTTACCTCTGGCAGTCATTGTACAAGTACGTATGTAGAGACTGGACAATCCCTAGCACACAGCCAGGAAGACCAAATCCAAGAGAAGAAGGTGTGCCATGCGCCCAACAAAGGAAATAGAGGGAGAGAGCGAGGGAGAGAGACGGAGTGAGATAGCACAAGCATCGCAAGGCCGCTGGGGCACCTGGCTCCACATGCCAACATGTGTGTGTGCACCGCCATCCGTACACCATGAGCCCAAGGCCGTGTCCCAATCTCAGCGCCAAAGCCACATCACATTCCGAAAACGCAAGTAGTAGACAGACAAACATCAGGGATGAAAGCACCATTGTCCCAATGCAGAAGGCGGGAGGACACCTGCACCTCTGACCTTGGTCCAGAACGTGCCTGGAACATCCTGATAGAGATGCAATGGCAGATGGGGACGACTCCCACACCACGCATTCCGCAAATGAACCATCCGACTTATCCACAGCCCACACACAGAAGCCCCTGCCTGTGGTACCCCCGCATGGGATGCCCTTGACACTCACGGAAACAGCAACCCAGTACCCACAACTTGGCACACACATTCGAATCATTGCTCAGAGCTGTGGCATATCCTCCACACAACTGCCACAGTTCAGAAGAGTGCCAGTTCACGAGACGCACCAACGCAATGGCAGGCCATACCGGGCACATGCACAACCCCCGTCACGTGAAACAGTACTGTGCACGTATGCTGCAACTACTGGGCGCACTGCCACTGGCAGTGCTGCGGATCAGTTACAGGCTCAGCTTCCGCATTGCCCACGTCACCTGCGTCCAGCCCTGGTTCCACTGCCGAACATGCACATTCGAGTGTCCCATGGATGTCTGCCTATCCAACACAACTGTTGATGAATTGGACTATGACTTGTGTTTGCGCCCCCTGTTGGATCACGAACAGGAGTGTAACCGAGACAGCCGTGCATGGGATGCTTTGACATACTGCGTATGTATTGGTAGTTGTGCATGGGAGATGGCACAATTTCTCGTGTGCAGTAACCACATCGAGGCGCTCCCCTATTGGGCTGTGTTGCGGATCGGTGAGACGGCGTGGGCTGAGCACACCTGCCCGGACCACCTAATGGATTGGCTCACCCTGGTGTTCCTTGAACACGACAACGACGTACTATTGGAACACATTGTACATGAAGCTGCACCGGCATTCATGGACGAGTAACTACGTACCTGCAGCCACATCCTATTGCCACCCACAGCACATGGCCCAACAACTTGTTGCACAGTCGGGATTGCTCACATATCCCACCAAAAAGGAGGACACGTCTCCCTTTGGTCGAGCTCTGGATGCATGTGCGTGGAATAACGCATGTGCACACACACCTGTCCAAGGCGACGCAGGTCCATGGTCCGAGCAACACAGCGCCGTTTGGCAACTTTGCCAATTCGGACACACTGCTGGGTGAGAGCACACACATGGCGATGTAGCACGACATGCGAACCTGTCGGACCCTCACACCTGATCACTGTCGGCAGAGCAGACAATTGAAGCACCCCGGAGGCAGAGCACCATGCAGACCCCACGTACAGTGAGTCGTGCCCCCTCACACGGGGCACTGTGCAGACGCCAAACAACACATGACTCGTCCAGCAAGACAAGGTGGGCTGTGAGCGTTGCAATATGTGATAAATCTTGTCCATTTCAGCCCCAACATCATCTGCCCCTCGACATGTACCCATGCTGTGTGTGTCTTAAGCATGTCTGTGCCTGTTGTGGCCGTTTCCTCATCCGTCCTCACACGCACATGCCAATAAATCCTATGCCACTCCACTGGTGTCTAACTGTGAGGTGTGTTGTAAAGATTGTCCACTCGTGTGCCACAATGAGCCTGGTCCCAACAGAGGGAAGAACTGACTGTCGCATGTGCAATGGGGGTGTATCCCTTTGGCAAGCTCCGCCTCTGTGAGTCAGACATTGTTGGTGCATAGGTGCTGGATGACATCTGATGCAGCCCCATCACCTACGCAGTCTGATGTGTCAGGGGCACACAGCCATGCAGCCATCACCCCGCCACACACACCGGACACAGAACCCGTATGAGGGGAGTTTTGTACCACATTGCCTTCATTGCTGATGTTCTGTGATTGCTATGTGTGTGGGCTGCATTGTGGGGGAATTGCCCCTGCAGCTCTGATTTCGTGTAGCCTTCTCCCCTTGAGATGGGGTGCCTTTGGATTGTGTGCTTTTCGGGGCCTGTTTTGCTTTTGACTTGGGTGATGTTTGCTCATGGACTGATTTTGTGGCCTGGTGCATTGTTGGTCTGCTGCGTGTATTGTAAGGCATGGGTTGTGGTTGCACGCAGACACGTCGGAGTGTGACCTGCTCCTTTGAGGATGTGATCCGCACTTGGCTCCGTACATGTCGCATCGTGGGCCATGTCATTTTCTTTGCGCAGCTGCTATGCTATCCGACATGCAGTGTTACTTGCATAGTCAGTGTGGGTCACGGATCTGCTGGTTTCCTAGATTCAGCATATGTGCAAGGGTAGGTTGTAATATTGGTGATAGGGGGGGCACTCTGTGCACATTGTGGATGGGGGCCTACTTGGCGTTTGGATGTGTGCTTCAGTGTGCCAAGGCATTCAGGGACATGTTCCAGGGTCATTGTGGGTGTAGTGTGTGCTGCACAAATCAACGCTGTATCTGATTTACAAAACTACATACTCATTTATACATAACCAACTATACTGCTTATTTGTTACCTCTATACCTTACTCCTAAAACCATGTAATCTTTCAAACATATGTCACGTCACTTTTGTACCATTGAAACTGATTACGACCTTCTCTTTACACTACAGATCCCATGAACATGCTAATAAAGGTATAAGTGCTATTTTCATACTAGATAAAGCTCTCTTACTTATTTTTGTATAAACACTACTGTTTGGTGCACAAAATGGGGGTGACATATGAGGAGAGGAAACAGAGGTGTAATCCCTAAACTTTTATTGTACCGTTCCTTTAATATACCTATATTGAGGGTTTTAAGTGGGATGAAAAAAAATGCGGGTGTGTAGAAGGGGTAGCAGAGTTCAGCACCGGTAAGACCCAGCCCACTTAAAGTCCTGCATATATTCAGCACAGAGACACACCCTAACAATTTTCATCACTTATAATCACAGTTAGTTTACTAGTGTGAAAAAATCGTACAGAAAATTTACTAAGAACATTTTTAATTGTTTTTATCTCTCACACATTTATAAAATATCTCTTGTAAAGAAACGCCCCTCTCCACCTTTATTTCGTACGAACGAGCAATAAATAATCCCTTTACCAGCATCTAGTCACTAACTACTAACACTGTGCACTGTACCCAATTGTAAAGCAGAAATAGTGTTTAGATTATGTCTTAAAGTATCATCAAATGATTCAAACCATTCATACATACACAAAGCAACGTGCACATTTACTTTGTTCATTTACTCTCTATGTAATCTGTGCACATTCTGAACGGGTTCGCAGTATATCACCTGTTTTCACTTATACTCAAATGTACCTTACAGTAAAAAAATGACATCACAACCTATGCATATGTAATATTTCCTACATAATACAGTGCATTTCTATACCATTGAAACTGATTGCAACATTCTTTATATAGTACAAATTCTACCAATATGCCAATAAACCTATAAGTGCTATTTTTATGATACAAAAATCTGTATTCTATTATTTTTATAAACAGTACTGCTGGGGGCACAAAATGGTGGTGCAAGGTAGACAGAGTAAATGAAGGTGTAATTCCAAACTTTTTATGTATCATCCCTTTACTATACGTATATTAACAGCTTTAACTGGGATGACAAAATTGGCGGCTCTCTTAAAGGGGTGGCAGAGCCTACTACTGATAACACCCGGACCACTTAAATGCCTGCGTATATTCAGCAGAGGAACACACCGTGACAATTACTATCACCAATAATCACATTTACTTTACCACTGTGAACAAAATCGTACAGAAAATATACTAAGAACATTTTCATTTATTTTTTATCTCTCACATATGTAAAAAAAAATGACTTCTGAAGAAACGCTCCCCAACAACTCAGATTTCTTAAGAACACCCAAATGCAAAGCCTCGCAGTACCACACCAGCCTTGACTGACATTGAAATCTACCTCTCAGTGTAAAAAATGAGACCACAAAGTGTGCACATAACATTTCTTCTTTTTGTTCCATCTCTGTTAAGTTAATAACACATGAATTTTCTACTGTCACCCCTTCTCCACTATTTCCAGACTGAGCATAATTTCCAAACGTGCCACATTCTGTTTATCTCTCCGGAATAGATATACAAATCAAAATTAACGCTACATCGAATTTTTAAAACCATACAGGGCCATATTCACAAGAATGGCGATAATATTCTCGCCGCTTTAGCGGCAGGAAACTGTCGCGAAAGCGGCGATAATGTTATCGCTGGTCTTGAGAATATGGCCCATTGTCTTTTACAGATGACAACTTACACTTTTTCTTTGTGAAAAACTCCTAAACATATATAAAGTACTTGTTTAACAACTAGTTACACATTATGCATATTTTAGAACCAATAAAACACCAGACTTTACTAACACTATGTTATTTAGAAATAAAAAATACTTTCAAAGTTAAAAATATCGTCTCAAATACTTAACCACTACTACAAAACACATAACACACCTTCTTAATTTCTAATTTACCTTCGTAGTTGAAATGCAGACTTCAAATGTCACAAACGCATGCAATTCTTTTCTTGTCACACAGTACATGTAATGCACCGCTTTCATCAAGAATGGAACCAGTAATGTCACAATTTCCCTGTTGCTCCACACTTAAATACATGTAAAGAACAAATCTGAATAGTTCCTTATTTTTTTAGATTGCAAAACCTCTCTTTATTGGTTATTTTTGAACTTTCCATATAAACAGTTTTTTTAAGGACACATACAGGTGAAAAGTTCAAGGTATCGTATCAACACTTTCTAGAACATTCTACGACACGTGCAGGTTAAAAGTTCATCATTTTTTTAAACCTACCGATATTTTTTTTGCAACATTTTCTCCAACATTTAACGGCACATGGAGGTCAAAAGTTCACCATTTTTTCAAATTTGAACTGCACATTCCAAATACAGTTAGCAGGTGTGGTTGATCTGAGCAAATTTGATCCTATAATATGTACTCCACGTATAAACTGCTTTTTTATTAACCAATCACAAAGATGCTTTTCATCAAAACTAATATACACCCTACTTTTTAGGACACAATACATTTCATCTCCCAATCGGTTAACGTTTTGTATGTAAAGAAAAAGTAGTTCCCCATGTTTAAACATATCTCTTATTCTACGAACGGCCTGCATGAGCTACAGACATTTATCCATATCTTCTAGCCATACCTTCAAAATGCTAGTGGGATTGTAGGACATAGCTATGTTTTCTGGTGCAAGAGGTATGCAGAAAAGAGACGTATTGACTTAGACCTAGGTTTACAAAATGTGCACATTAAATGGTTTGCACAGAGAGGATTGAAGTGGCACCAATTGCTCCCTTTGGTTAAAACCTGTTTGCATCTCCAACACCCTGATCTCATGATTGTGCACTGTGGTGGTGACGACCTAGGCACATTGACTGGGGTAGGTTTGGAAATGCTTATGAAGGACACCTTTGGACAATTGATGTTACTTTTGCCTCAAACTGTCTTTGTATATTCCAATATATGCCAAAGACAGAAGTGGAAATGGTCAAACCAATTTTGTCATAAGATTGAAAAATCTAGGAAGAATGTCAACAAAGCTGTGTCTGCATACCTCAGAGACCATAGAATGGGGTCGATTTACAACAACAACATACGTTTTGATATGGCTGATATCTACAGAAGTGATGGAGTACACTTCACAGATGAGGGAAACCGAGTTTTCCTGATTAACCTGAAGCTGTGCATTCGCACTTACATGTAGCTCCAACTAATAAACAGAAGGGCTCTTTTTAGAGCCGTCTTATATTCCCAATTTTGGCTCGCAGAGTGTCAGCTGCAGTTCGGCTAGCAGAGGGACACCTGCGGGCCGTCGGGCAGGCTCGCAGAGGAAGAGCTGCGGCCCGTGGGCTCAGCTCCCAGAGGGCGACCTACGAGCCGTTGGCTCGCAAAAGCACAGCACCGTACTGGCTCGCAGAGGGAGAGCTGTGGCCTGACTCGCAGAGGGAGACCAACGGGCCAACAGGCCTGCTAGCAGACACACAGCTATCAGTTAACGGCTGGCTCGCAGAGATACAGCTGCGAGCCCTCCGAGCTGCAACCCGGCGGGCTAACTCACAGAGGGAGAGTAACGGGCCGACGGGCCTGCTAGCACAGACAGAGCTACGAGCTAATGAGTTGGCTCACAGAGGTAGAGCTGTGGGCCAGACGGCTCGCAGACACAGAGCTGCGAGCCGACGGACTGGCTTCTAAAGGCTTAGCCGCGAGCTGATGATGTGGGGAGAGGGAGCGTAAAAGGAGTATCTCGCACAGACAGACCTGCGGGATATTTTCAGTATTCCCTCGCAGAGGTAGAATTACGGATCCGATGCCTTTTAGAGGGAGAGATGCGAGCTGACGGACTGAGTCACAAAATGTCTCACAGCTAGTAGTCGCAGAGCTGCGAGCCGACGGACTGGCTTCTAAAGGCATAGCCACGAGCTGGTGATGTGGGGAGAGGAACCGTGAAAGGGGTATCTCGCACAGACAGAACAGCAGTATATTTTTAGTGTTGCCTCGCAGAGGAAGAACTACAGACCTGATGCCTTGTAGAGGGAGAGTTGGGAGCTGACGGACTGAATCACAAAATGGCTGCCAACACTTCCTAGTTTCAACAGTTCGCAGCCAATGAGCCGCAAGCTCGTGCTCATAACGCCTCAGCCAATCAGATGTCAGAATTCTTAAATATCAATATCTGGAAAATTTGATATTTCTCTAAAACTACTGAACGGATTTATCCGATTTAAACAAAAGCGTGCTTTCTGGACCAAGACCTTTCTCTGTGCCAAATTTGGCGTAATTTCGTTCAGCAGTTTGACCTGTAGCCTTGTCTAAAGTTTCCTATGGAAATTGCATGGAGAAAACACGTTTTGGGACCCCCTTTTTCTTAGCCCCCCTTGACGAATCCCCCAAACTTTTAGGATAGGAGCTGACCTGAAAAGAGGAACTTTTGGAAAATTTCGTAAAGATTCGTCAAACGACGCCAAAGTTATAAGCACATCAAAAATGCTTTTCCTATGGAAACGTGGTCCTAACTATAACTACCTACTGGCGACTGCCAGTAGGTAATATATATATATATATATATATATATATATATATATATATATATATATATATATATATATATATATATAAATGTAATCCATGCGCTCCTGCTGTCTCACCTCACCCGAGGCAGTTGGATTGCTTAGTGCCGGCGGAGCATGCCGGTCCTCAAATTGTTAGTTAGACTCCAATAAAGCGATCACTCAGGGGATTTGCAATACCACCAGTTGGTTTATTTTTCAGTAACGCATTTCGCCTGACCACGCAGGCTTGCTCACACACTGAAACGTTTGGACTGACAGTCCTACATAGTTTTTAGAAAGCAAAAAGGGACTCTTCGTGACATGAGTTCCATGGCATCCATTTTGGAATGGTGAATTACATACAGAAAGAATAAAGTTCATACTGCAAGTTTTCATAAATCAGTTACAATCACTGATCACATTTTCATATATGAATCGCACTTCCCTGGAAAACTTTTACCACGCTTATGCCTTTACAATTCATGCCTTGGCAATAACATTCATTGTAATGGCATTTGTGGTAAAGGCATAATTGTTGTAAAGACACGTGTGTGTAATGGCAATAATGGTGGTGTTGCATGCATTGAAATCACTTACCTGTACTTACCTTGAAAACTTTTACCACGCATATGCCTTTACCATTCATGCCTTTTGCAACAAAACTCATTGCACTGGCATGTGTGGTAAAGGCATAATTGTTGTTAAAAGTGTATCAACAAAAATAGGGTACTTGTTCCTGTCTAGAAAAGAAGGAAAGGAAATGATTGGAAAAAGAAAAATGTGAGGGGAGTCTTCCTTATTAGGTAGTGATGCCCTCACACAACCATGTGGGTGTCATGCTTCATCATCGGGCTTTTTGCTCCTCGTGGGGCTGGCGCTGCAATGCCCTATGGACTGCTCAAGAGGGCTCTTTGACACAGATCTTTTCAAAACAGAAGCTGTGATGTATGTGCGGGTGAGTGGAGCGTATACATGATATTAAAACTACCTCAAGGGTGCCCTTTGATAATTTTATTAAGGGGTCCCTATAGTAGAGATAAAAAAGGGATAAAAATTTGGCAGTCGATGCAAGGTTAGGAAGCACAACTGTCTGGTAAATAGAACATAAACGCAATGTGGTTTATGTTTGGTTAGGTCAATATGTTTCACACCCTGGTGGTCCAGACAAATCCTTGGCATTTATTCAGGGCCAGTGAATGTAGTGTAGACCCTGCTATGGGTCTACAGGAGTGTGGGGGTGTTATAATATGTGGCCTATTCTGATGAAACAACATAAGGTCATGTCAGTACCTAAAATATGTTTCCCATATTGTATAACATAATCCAACCCATAATATTCAGCCAATGTGCACCTGAGATCTAGGCAGAGCACAGCGTAAACCTCGGTGAAAGGTATGTGTGATCTTGCGTCAGACCTACCCCACTGACCATCTTATGAGTGATTATTAGCTCAGCTGACTATAACTGCTAAATTTCTCTGGTTTTGTGCTTGTGAAATCTGAGCCTAACTATAACATCCCTGTAACCTTTGGTTTTTTTAGTGAATATCTAAGGTTTTCTTAATTCTATTTCCTAACTATAACATCCTTGTAACCTTTGGTTTTTTCAGTGAATTTCTAAGGTTTTTTTAATGCTAATTCCGAACTATAACTTACCTTTAACCTCAGTTTTTTTCAGTGAATTTCTATGTTCTTTTAAGTAGAAATGGTGTTTGCAGAATGGTGTGGAAAGGTGGCGGGCCTCTGACCAACTCTAAGGAATGCCGCTGTGCAGGATTTACAGAAAGTACCAGGGGGGCTTCTTGGTCCCCAAGGTCCCTTAGCACCCAAGAGAACTTCATTCACCAACCAGTCGTGTGCCAGGAGATGCGTTTGCAGAGTTGTGCAGAAAGGGGTCTTGGCCTCCGAAGACCTCTTAGAAAACTGATAGTGTGGGACTTGCTGGAGGTAACAGGAGGGGTAGTTTGCCCCCAATGACCCTCAATAGCCAAGAGGACTTCATCCCCTAACAAGTACTGTGCCAGGAGGCTCGTTTACAGAGTAATGGAGAAAGGACTTCCTTGATGATTGCACAGGTAGTGCCTGTATGATTCTATGAGTGCCATTGCCAAGGACACACTGCGCATACAGGGTGTTTTTGACAAAGTATAAAACACATAAATAGACATATCTTACATAATGTTTCACTTTAGCTTTTTAGTAAGATTCTGATTTAACTTTCCCTTTGTACACATTTGTTGAAATAACTACATCAAAAATGCATTTTCCTTCTTCACAGCAACACCGAAGGTCGCAATGACATTACTAGTCACAAATACAAATGACAAAATGTAAAACAGATATTTAAACATATTTTACACAAAGTTTGAGTCCAGCTGTTTGGTAACATAATTGTTTAACTTTATTTTAACAACACATTTAACAAAAACAACAATTTCAAAAAATAACTTTCAACATCTGAACTCACAAACAGAACATAACTACAAAACACCCATAAAAATACCAATTCTTACCCAAACTCAACAGAATTAAAAACTGCTCCAAAACTCATACAATGCACACTCTATGAAAAGATCCACGCTAGAGAGATGAATAAAAAATATTTATGTGGGATGATGTCCATGGTGTATCATCTTTATCCCTAACATAGAAAACATCTCTGACTGGCAATCGAGTAGAGGGAAGCTGGAGGACCATCTACATCAGTGGCACTAGCAACAGCAATTCCCAGAAAGAAATTCCCTTCAGAGGTGCAGACTTCAGCAACAGACATGGTTCTAGAGTTTTCAAGAATGGCTACATATTGCATGGACTGTACTGTTGTTATAACTGCTGGTGAGCAGTGTGTTACAGCTATTCACAATGCTGCCAAAAATTTCCATGGCATTTTTTTCCCCTTCTATATTTTTTTTACATTTCATAAGAGGAGTTCTTAGTGAGTGGCAAGAAGGCAACTCAAAGCTGAAAGACCCTCGACTTCAATAGCTGAACAAACAACACCGAAGCAAGGCCCCTGACCTTCTGCCCAGGATATTGCTCTCCCGGTGCGCAGCTCCACCGTGAGCGCTTCTCCCCCCAGCACCCACCGTCTGCAGTTTGAGACCCTGTGCCTCGCTCTGCTCCTTTTAGCATGCTCCTCTTCTGTGCCTCCTCTCCTGCCATATTGCCTTACTTTTCTTTTGCTTAATCCTTTTGCCTGTATTCTCAGCCTCTTTTTAGCCTCTTTGCCTTTTTTCTTTATTTCCGTATTTTTCAGCCTTTTGCCTTTCTCCTTTTTTAGCCTCTTTTCTCCTTTTTATTCCCGCTGCTGCTGCCCCCGCAGCCCCTACCCCTCCTGCATTTTCCCTCTCCCACCTCCCAACTGTCACGCCCTCCCCCAACCCCTACTTAATGGCGGCCTCTTTGCAGCGATGCCTAAGGCAAGCCCATCTGCACCCATCCGCAACCCGACCGCAACCAGCGCCAGGAACCCTGGTCCTCTGACCAGACAGCACTACAGCTCCTCAGCTCTCTACGCACTCAACATTGGCAAAAACAACAGCTGCAAGCCCTCTTCACCTATTGACAGCCACGGACCTTTTACCTGCCGACACTGTCGCCACTCTTTCTCCTCTGCTGAGACCCAAGACCCACCTCCACCCTCCTGCTACAACTCCACCGCACCCCAAACCTTGCAATGCATCCTCCTCAACGTCCGCTCCCTCCACAGGCATGCCGCCGAAATTTGGGACCTCCTCAACAGCACCATCCCAGACTTTGCCTTCCTTACCGAAACCTGGACCAACGTCGCCTTGGGACCCGACATTGCAATCGCCATCCCCGAAGGCTACGAGATCACCCAGAAGGACCACCGCAACCGCCCATGGGAGACATCACCATAGCTCACAAATCCAACCTCCGTCTGAGCACCTACACCAACAGGCTCACAGACCTGATGGAATACCTCCACTTCAAGATACAAACCAACCCGTCCACCACCCTCCGAGGCACCCTCATCTACAGACCCCCAGACCCCATGCACCTTTCTCCGACTCCATCACTGACATCATCACCCTGCAAGCCATCACCTCCACCGACTCCACCTTGCTGGGAGACCTCAACTTCTACCTCGACGACCGCCAAGACCCCAACTCTACCTCCCTCCTGGACAACCTCCACAACATTGGACTCAAACAGATCATACCAGAACCCACACACTCAGCAGGACACACCCTCGACCCTATGTTCACAGCAGGAAACTCCATCACCTTCAGCCACACCTCTGAACTCCCATGGACAGACCACCACTGCATCCACTTCACCTTCAAAACTAACATCCCCCGCAGACGTCCACACCAGCTCCAGCGCAGGAACTGGAACAAGATCCCGGAAGACCAGCTCGCTGCCTCTCTCAGCAGCTCCGCTCCCACCTCCACAGACGATGACCCTACCACTGCCACCTGTACCCTACACAACTGGATCACTGACTGCGCCAATACCATTGCCCTCTCAGGAAAACCTCCAACCCTCACGCCAAGAAAGGCAGCTGGTTCTCCACCAAACTCAGAGAATCCAGACAAACCTGCAGACGCCTCAAAGGCTTTGGAGGAACTCCAAAACCCCAGCAGACCTCAACAACTTCAAAGCGGCCCCCACCGCCCACCACAAACTCATCAGATGCCCAAGAAACAAAGCACTCCAGGACAGAATCTCCACCCAGACACACAACAGAAAAGAACTCTTCAGCATCATCAAAGAGTTTGCCCAACCCAACAGTGAGACTACCAACATCCCACCATCCGAGGACCTCTGCAACAGACTCAGCGCCTTCTTCCATCACAAAATCAAGACTATCTATGACAGCTTTGATGACAACAATCTCTACGAGGAACCCACTCCCACCGTTCCCTATACCACGCAGCCGACACTGGACACCTGGACCGCCCTCAGCATCGAAGACACCCTAAAGACTATGAAGACAACCCACTCCGGGGACTCTGTGGACCCCTGTCCCTACCACATCTACCACAGAGTTTCAGACATTATCGCCCCCGAGCTCCAACGAATCATCAACCGCTCCTTGGAGAACGCCTCCTTCCCAGACGACTGGAAACACACCGACATAAACCATCTCCTGAAAAAACCCTCTGCGGACCCCACCAACCGCAAGAACTTCAGACCGATCTCCTTAATCCCATACCCGGCAAAAGTCTTGGAAAAAGCCGTCAACAGTCAACTCGCCTCCGTCATAGAAGAAAACAACATCCTCGACTCCTCCCAATCAGGCTTTAGAAAGAATCACAGCACCAAAACCGTCCTTCACGCAGCAACAGACGACATCCGCTCCCTCATCGACAGAGGAGAGACTGTGGCCCTCATCCTCCTGGACCTCTCCGCTGCCTTTGACACAGTCTCACACCACGCCCTAGCCCGCAGACTCCACGACGCAGGAATCCAGAACAAGGGCCTCAACTGGATCCGCTAATTCCTCTCCGGCAGAACGCAGAGGGTCAGACTCCCTCCTTTCCCCTCAGAACCCACACCAACCTCCTGCGGAGTCTCCCAAGGATCCTCCATCAGCCCTACCCTGTTCAACATCTACATGGCCCCGCTCTCATCTATCGTCAGATCACACGGACTCAACATCATATTGTATGCAGACAACACTCAACTCATCCTGTCCCTATCCAACGAGCCCAACATCTTAAAACACAACGTTCAAGAAGGAATGGAAACAGTTGCCAAGTAGATGAAGAACAGCTGCCTACAACTCAACATGGACAAAACCAAAGTACTCATCATGGGCCTACACCCGATGCCTGGAACAACACCTGGTGACCCCCCGCCCTCGGGAACCCTCCCTCCTCCACGGGCCACGCACGTAACCTCGGAATCATCCTGGTCTCTGAACTCAAAATGGACCGCCAGATCAATGCTGTCACCTCCTCCTGCTGCCACACCCTCCGCCTACTCCGAAAGACCTTCAACTGGATTCCCCTTGAACACAGGAAAACCGTCACCCACGCCCTCATCAGCAGCAGACTGGACTACGGCAACGCACTCTATGTTGGGATCAACAAGAACCTCACCCGCAAACTCCAGAATGTCCAGAACGCTGCCGCCAGACTAGTCCTCTACCTCCTGCGCCACTGCCACACCAGGCAACACCTACGGACACTACACTGGCTCCCCGTCGAGAAGAGAATCACCTTCAAACTTCTCACCCACGCCCACAGAGCCCTCCACAACACTGGACCCACCTACATGAACCACCGCCTCTCGTTCCACACACACCAAAGATCCCTCTGCTCAGCCCAGCTCCCTCTTGTAACGTTACCACACATCAAGAAGACCAAAACAGGAGGACACTCCTTCTCCCTCCTCGCGGCCAAGGCATGGAACACCCTCCCTCTCCACCTCTGGAAACCACCAAAACTCTCCAAATTCCTAAAGGACCTCAAGACCTGGCTCTTTGATGAACCACTGTGATCATCCAGGAGCTGTGCACCCCCTCTCAACCCCTCAGCGCCTTGAGACCCTTTCGGGTGAGTAGCTGCGCTTTCACACTCCTGATTGATTGATTGAGAGAGTCCATTTAAAAGTCCAATCTCAATTTCAATATTTGGCTCTACAGTTTTCCCTGATCTCATCATACTGCATGGATTGTGCAGTTTTAGTGAGTGCTGGAGAGTAGTCAATAACGGCCCTTCACAATGCTGGAAAGAATAATAAATATTGATGTATTTTTTATTTTTGGCTCTTCATAGTTTTTCTACATTAGCACACATTTTATTATCTTACAAAATGGGTATCTAATATCTATGTGTTGTTCATTTTATTATCTTCCAATTGTAACACTACTTACATATAACATGCCGTATAGACAAGTCAAACTGTCCCTCTACAAATAACTACACAGGTAACTTTTGCCAGTTATTATAATTTATTTTTTCACTTTTTAAATATAAATCAACAGACTGTGTTTAGATCTTCTAGTAAGTGCATCAACAACATATATAAACATACTCTGTTTTTTACAGAACACTGTGTTAAATTTTGTAATCTCTTTTTAAAACTATCAACTGTAATATATGTGTGTTGTTCTGCAACTCCTCCTCTTAACAACTCTTCATTTTCCATAGAATCCTACTCAGGACCAAAGAAACGAAACTGCACATTACCACAAAACTTTTCTACATCTGCCAGACTACCATGCAAAAGAACTCTATTTATCTCTAGTGAACATAAAGCAGGAGTTTTCACATAATACAGCCTCCTACCTAAAGTTTGCATTGTTAAGTGGTATAACTTATTTTGTGTTTTAAACTTTGCCTTGGAAAGATACGTAGGAATTTTCTTAATATGTCAGTGGATTGCTGTCTAATACTAGCATCACTACTACAATTCCATTTGTATACAGTACCCTGACTACGTCTTCCTTGTACCTCTTCTGCAATAACTTCTTCTACATTTCTAAGTACCATCACCTCTTTTGCTAAAGGACTACCATTCTACATTTCATAGCATCGTCCTCTTTAATCAATAGCATGAACTAATTTGTTATCCTGGAGATAGCTTTCTTCATTAAAGAAAGCCTCTGTACAAGAAGTATGTATCCATTGTCCACTAAAAACTGTACAACAGTTACTTCTATTCACTAAACTTTTCTTCTGGTTTTGTCATGCACAACACTATTTTGTCAAGAGTCTTCATTTTATTTAGAATCAAAATGAAAAGCTTCCTCTTCAAAGCAAAGGTCTTATCAACTTCTCTCTCAACTCAATCTTTCCGTTTCACTGCATCTCTCCTTCTTCTACACTTTATTAAATTTAACACTAAATTTACAAGGCTGTAACTACACAATCATTATAACATTTGCGCAGAACCTATGCAACCATCGAAACAACCACGTACAATGCATGTAGTCATTGAAATACTGAGGCACACACGTGCACTAATGAAACACTCAGGCTCTACTCATGGACTCATGTAATTACGTAGAGAATACCATTGTAGCATACCTATCACCCTTATTGTGTAAAGACTACATTCCTCAGTAAAACTTGTAAGCACATGAGTTTGTGGTGAATACATCAATACTCCCTGGATGATTGAATGAGTGCATAGGTAGTGCCTAGGTGATTCACTGAGGATACAAGTAGTGCCTAGATGATTCCTTGACTATGCCATAACTCTATGAGTAATTCCATATCTGCATACTTACTGCCTGCGTGTTTGCATGAGTATACCAGTAGTATCTGGGTGTTTGGATGAGTGCATGAGTAGAGCCTGAATGATTCAACAAGTGCTTGACTAATGCTACAATAATTCAAAACATGCATAGATACTGGTAGGATGACTAAATTAGTGAAACTCTAGTACCTGGATAATTGCAAGGGTACATACATAGTATATAGGCCATTTATGCAGTGCATGGATAGTGCATACATGATTGTTTAAGCCCATGCTTAGCACGTAGCCTATTGGATGAGTGGATGAATGGTGTTTCAGCGATTGAATACTGCCCATTTCTTTTTGGTAGACTGAACAGGTAATGCCTAGATGCTTGCATAAATACATGGGTAGTGCCTGGAGAATTGAATAAGTGCATCAGTAGTGCCTACCTAATTAGATGGGCGCATGACTAGTGTCTGAGTGAGTGCATGATTCCATTGTTAAAGCTTGAGAGATTGGATGAAAGTAAGTATACTGCTAGGGAGATTGTATTAGTGCAAGACTATTGGCTCAGTAATAAGATGACTGCATAGGTACTGGATGAGTGATAGGTTTACTACAATTGTACTCTCTATGTAATTATATGAGTGCATGAGTAGAGCCTGAGTGTTTCATCAGTGCAAGTGTGTGCCTTAGTATTTCAATGACTGCATGGGTTGTAAGTGGGTGTTTAGATGGCTGCATAGGTTCTGTTCAAATGTTATAATGATTGCATAGTTACAGCCTTGTTAATTGCATAAGTCAATAGTTAGTAATTAGGTGATTAGATGAATGTATACGTAGTGCCCTGATACTTCAATGACTACATAATTTCTGCCTGCCTGATTGCAAGAGTACGTGTGTAGTTTCTGGATAATTGAATAACTCAATGGATAGTGAATCACTGATTTGATGACTGCCTGAGTGGGTGGGTGATTCCATGACTGCCAGAATACTGCCTGGCTGACTGAGAAAGTACCTTCATTGCTGTTAGATACATAACAGTTGTCAGTATATCTCTGACTCATTGGTTGTCTCCTTCTGTCAGTCTCAAACTACCTGTTTTACTGTATACTCTACAGAAACAAAGAAACAGCAAACCTATACAAAAACTCCCCGGTTCTTGTGATGCACCATCCACCCTATATCTCCCTTACAATGATTAATATCCAACACTGAGCTTTATACTCATGGTGTGTGCAACTCCGCTGCCCCTGCCGTTCCTTTAGGGGCGGTTAGAAGAACTAAAGTACAGATATAGTAACTGCAGGTTGCACCACTCAACAGTAAAGTCCAAATATATCACATATGCAAATGTCCATCCAGTAATTTGAAAAAATGAAATCTTTATTCTTCTTTACAAATGATGAAAAAACGTAACGTAGACAGCCACAACAGCCAACGCTTTCGTTCTATCCCAAAGAACTTCATCAGGGCAAGTATATTGACTGGTTTCAAAGGTTAACCAAAAGTTGAATGCCAAGTCCTCAAATATAATCAACTCGGCATTTACAATAGACCACCAAATTTCCAGTTGAATTGTAGAGTGCTGTAGGATATGACTAAAATAAGTCGTATTATACCTACTAGCTGATCTTTGATCGACCCAGAATCCGTACGGAAATTCAAATATAGAAGGCTGATGTGCCATGAGAATCCGGACGTGCACTGCGTAACCGTCGATCAATATATTTAATATATTTAAGGCGCCGATATATTGATCGACGGTTACGCAGTGCAGGTCCGGATTCTCATGGCACATCAGCCTTTTATATTTGAATTTCCGTACCGGATTCTGGGTCGGTCAAAGATCAGCTAGTAGGTATAATACGACTTATTTTAGTCATATCCTACAGCACTCTACAATTCAACTGGAAATTCGGTGGTCTATTGTAAATGCCGAGTTGATTATATTTGAGGACTTGGCATTCAACTTTTGGTTAACCTTTTGAAACCAGTCAATATACTTGCCCTGATGAAGTTCTTGGGATAGAACGAAACGCGTTGGCTGTTGTGGCTGTCTACGTTACGTTTTTTCATCATTTGTAAAGAAGAATAAAGATTTCATTTTTTCAAATTACTGGATGGACATTTGCATATGTGATATATTTGGACTTTACTGTTGAGTGGTGCAACCTGCAGTTGCTATATCTGTTTTACTGTATACATGCTTTTCTTCTGAGCTATGTGTTAATGAAATCTAGGTATAACACTTGATATATAATTGCATAAATAGCCCTCTAGAAACATACATTGATTTGTTACTGAGCATGCACATGCATCAGTAAGTTTCTAAAATGGAAAACAACATTTTGAAATTTTTTAAAGCACAAAACCTTTTGCTAATGGCATACCTACGTCATTTCTTATATACTTCTTCTGCTACTAAAACATTGGTGTGCAGACAGAATATCGAGTTGGAAATGTCGAACTACAGAAATATCGAGTCCCAAATATTGTGAGTCAGAAATATCGACAGCAAGAATGTCGTGGTCAAGAATATCGATTTTAAGGTAATAAATATCGTTTTTAAAAATACAGAAGTTATTAATATTGTTTGCAAAAATATAGTTGTTTAAAATATTGATTTTTTAATTAGTGTTATGTATTTTAGTATATATTTTAAATGTATGTGATGTATTTTTTGTATAAGAATTGCTTGTTTTTTAATATATGTGTTCAATTTTTAGTAGTTATCAATTTTATTTTAATTAAATTTAGCATTTTTAGTGCCGTAGTGGGTTGTGGGTTTATAGAAGAATAGGGTGGGAAGTAATTTAATTATAATAAATGAATGATTCTTTTTGTTTATTAATATTTATTTAATTGAGATTTTTTTAGTGTTAATTGTGGGAAGTAATTTATTATTAATTGGTTTTTACTTTAATATTAATTAAATATTTGCTAATTAATTTTGGTAATTGTGTAATTTTTTTAGGTGAGGGTTGTGGGGTTTATGGGGTAAAGGGTGGGAACTAATTTATTCTTAATTAATTAATAAGTTGTTAATTAGTAATAATGAATTAATTGAAAATTAAATATGGAAATTGTGTAATTAATTTTAGGTGGGGGTTGTGTGGTTTATAGGGGTAATGGGTGGGAAGTAATTATTTTTGAATAATTAATAATTAGTTGTTAATTGATATTAATTAACTTATTGAAAATTAATTTTGGAAATTGTGTAATTAATTTTAGGTGAATGTTGTGGGGTTTATAGGGGTGAAGGGTGGAAAGTAATTTATGTTTAATTAATTAATAATTAGTTGTTAATAAATATTAATTAATTGTAAATTAATTATAGAAATTGTGTAATTAATTTTAGGTGAGTGTTGTGGGGTTTATAGGGGTAAAGGGCTGGAAGTAATTAATGTTTAATTAATTAATAATTAGTTCTTAATTAATATTAATTAATTAATTGAAAATTAAATATGGAATTTGTTTAATTAATTTTAGTTGTGGGTTGTGGGGTTTATAGGGGTAAAGGGTGGGAAGTAATTTATGTTTAATTAATTAATAATAAATTGATCATTAATATTAATTAATTAATTAATTAATATTTAATTAGGTAATTGCTTATACTTTTTGTGTGTGTATTTTACTTTTATACGGGTAAAGGGTGGGGAGTAAATTAATTTTACTTACTTTATAATTAGTTGTTAAAAACTAATATTTTTATAATTGAAAATAAGTTTTAATTGTGTAATTCATTTTTTTACAGTTTAATTTTAGCTGTGGTTTGTGAGGATTATAGGGGAAGAGTGTGGGAAGTTTATTAATTTTTATGAGTTTACATTTTTTTTTATTATTAATATTTCTTTACTGGGTTATTAGTTATGTTAATTATGTAAGTACATTTTGTATTTGTAATTTAGATGTGAGTTGTGAATTGTGTGGTGTTACAGGGTAGGAAATAAAAAAGTTAATTTATGTAATAATTAATGTTTTTGTTTCTAAATAATTTCTAATTAAAAATATTTATTTGTATGAAAATTATTTTTAGTTTATTTAATATAATTGTAGGTATTTGTCATATGCATTTAACATTATAATTTGGTTTTTTTGAATTTGTAATATATATATTTGTATTTTAATTTTTAACATTTATATATTTTTTATTTATTTTGTTTTTTCAATATTTTTGTTGTTAATATTTTGTTTGTTTTTAGTTTTGAACTGACTGGAGTGAGATTATTAATTATTACTCCTCCACAATCCATCACTTTACCTACTGTTGCACTGATTGGAGTGGGAATAGTACATTTTACCGCGGCACTATCCAACACTTTCCCTACTGTTGCACTCACTCGAGTGGGAACAGTAATTTTTACTAACTCTGGGTGGTAAAATCCGCTCCTCTCGCGGAGTTTGCGGATTTTTGGCAATTCCGCGTTCCGCGTAGAACGCGGAGTTACCGAAAACTCCGCGTTCCGCGGCATAGCGGAGTTTTTCCCTTGTTAGCGCTTTCAAAATGCGTTTCGCGCGTGCAGTAGTGACTTACCGGGATCCCTGCATTCGCTGACGAGTTTTCCTATCTGTTCGCGTGTGCCACGAGATTTTGGTAGCCGGCCGCGCAATCCCGCGAGAGTGTGCGATCGCGAACACGTCATTCGGACGCGCCATCGGACATCCGCATTCGCGAACAGGAAATACGCATCGCGAACGGGCGGGACATTTGAAAAACAAGATGGCCGCGCCAATTGGCGTCCGCATGGGCAAGTTTGCGCGATATTTCCCCCCGAGCACGCAAACAGCGTCCCGAATACGCAATACGCGTTCCCGAACAGGAAAAATGCATCGCGAACGGGTGGAACAAGCAACTCCGCATGCTCGCGGAATTCTGTGTAGCTCGCAGAGTTTTTTTACCACTTCGCGGAACTCAGCGTAGCGCAACTACGCGAACTCCGCCCAGGGTTAATTTTTACCCCTCCGCTATCCAACACTTTCCCTACTGTTGCACTCATTGGAGTGGGAATAGTAATTTTTACCCCTCCGCTATACAACACTCTCCCTACTGTTACAATTATTGGAGTGGGAATAGTAAATTTTATCCCTCCGCAATTCAACAATTTCCCTACTGTTGCACTGACTGGAGTGGAATAGTAATTTTGAACCCTCCGCTATCCAACACTTTCCCTACTGTTGCACTTATTGGCGTGGTTATAGTAATTTTTACCCCTCCACTATCCAACACTTTACCTACTGTTACACTTATTGGAGTGGGAATAGTAATTTGTACCCCTCCGCTATCGAACACTTTCCCTATTGTTGCACTCACTGGGTTGGGAATAGTAAATTTACCCCTCCGCTATCCAACACTTTCCTTACTGTTGCACTCACTGGAGTGGAAAAAGTCATTTTACTCCTCCGCTATCCAACAATTTCCCTATTGTTGCACTCACTGGAGTGGGAATAGTAATTTTTACCCCTCCGCTATCCAACACTTTTCCTACTGTTGCTCTGACTGTAGTGGTAAATTTAAGTTTAAAGAATTTTAAATAGTTTAATGTTTTAATTTATGATAGAATGTTTTTTTTAATAGATTGTATGTTATTGGTATATATATATATATAACAGCGCTTTTGCCGACATTGATGAAGGCAGATTGCCGAAATGCGTCTGAGTGTATTTCCAAACCAATAAAAATTGGTGAATGTACCCCCTGTGAGTGTAGAACTTTTGTTTATGGAGCTGGGATACATGAAAATAAATTTATTATTATGTATGTGTGTTTAACTTTTTTAATTAATTTTATTTGTTATATTTGTTAAAATGTATCTTAAATCTACTTTATTTTTTAAAATTAATGTTATTATTTAATATATTTAATATTTATTTTATTTTATATATATATATAAAAATCTATATTTTGTACAACTATATTTTTAACATCAATATTTTTCCCGATATTTTTGTACTTACCTGTTTAAGTATAGGGATTCGATAATTTTGCATTATGGATTTTTTTCATCTATATTTTTTACATCTTTATTTTTTCATTAATATTCTGTCAGTGAACCTAAAACATATATTCAGCATATCTCCCAAAAAGTTACACTCGAAATTATGCTAGCAGAAGAATTCTGTAAGCATTCTCCACTATTAATCCTTCTCAATTTTAAACAAAGCATGTTTAAAGAAAAACACTACCCTTACCATAGACGTGACATTTTCATCAGCCATACTGTACATAAATCACCATGGAAACATATATGCAATTTCTTAATAGATGTACACCTTCAAGCCATCTTTCCCAAAATATATACCTCCCTGCATCTTTAAGCAAGCACAAAAACCATATCTCACCATCTAAGCATATGCAAAGTGGTCATATAAGTTAAAAACCACATTGACAAACACTTCCCAATACATACCTAAAAGTATTAATTTTTCTAATTCATATACAGGCGGACAACATGTTCACATCTTTTATTTATCGCTACACTATTCCTTTTTAATAATATTACTAAAGTACTACAACTCCCAGGATGCAAATGACAGATGTATCTATTCTGCACATGATGTTTTGACATTTACATTTTTTTCTCTTATTCCCAAAACATTCACCACTAACCTCTTAAACCTATACCCTCTAATACATACAGTTCATCTGACAAATTGTTTCTCATCACTGTGATACTCCTTTTAATCAAATGCCCATATTCATCATCATTTATAGTGTCCTTTTTTTTTATTAATTACAAATTTATATACCTACCACTGAATTCAGTTTGTGGATTATATTGTTGTTTTAGCTCTTTCTGCATAGTTTTGACACTGTTAAGATTTGTAAAAATTAAGCACAAGAATAGCACACCACTCTCATACAAAGCAACTCTAAAATGGCAACCTCTTCAACTTTCCACTATATCATCATGAGAAAAGCAGCAGATGAAATCATGTCTTTTATTTTAGACTACTGCATCTCCACTTGTAAACAGTTAACATCAGTTAAGCCTTTCCCTCTCTTTCAAAACGAGGTTCCTGTTGGCGCATTTTTGTAATCATCGTCGAGAAATCCCGAAAAATAACGGGAGTTCAAACCTATATTTAAGCTTCATTTTTATGAAATGTAAATACTACACAACAGTTTATTACAAAGTCCTGAGTTGGAAATTAAAACTTACCATTACTTACATTGTGTCATCACTCTTCAACTTTAAAAAAAATGCTCTGTCTCATTAATACCCTTCCCCCCCATACTGTCTTATCTCAGTGTGCCTAGAAACCCACTGGGTCAAAAGTTCACAGCACATTCTGGAAGGAACATGCTGCTTCCAAATAAGACACAGCAGGTGTGCTTTACTCCACAGATTCAAAAACATATCCATGTCTGTATTTCATTTATTTTCTTAAACAACAGCCAATATTAAAAGGCATCCTACACACTATCTAATTTTATTCACTTTCAAGCTGATAGCATCCAATTAAATATATATATATTTTTTTCTAAAAGAAAACCTCCATTTTAACTGCTTTTCCTTTGGACAAAAAAACCTAATTCAGCTCCTGCCTTCTCCTGACTATTCATTCATTCAAAAACCTTTATTTCGGTCACTAGGACCATAAAAGTATACAAAAATCGATAAAACTACATTCTGGGTTTAAAACATTCCAACCTGAAAATAAAACCACTTCCATTAGAAGAGTTATGGCTACACATCATGACATAAATTTCCTAGAAAAATTGAATACATCCAAACAATTGCAAGTACATGGAGAAAACATGGAATACCCTATAGTTAGTCGGTTCATTTGTATAACTAAACAGGCCCTAAGCAAAAGACAGCACAGTAATGTTGCAATAAATAGATAAAAAACAAATTCCAATAAAAAAAAAAAAAAAACACAGAAAAAAAGAAGAAAGAATCTACATTAATCTTAAAAATTTAAAAGCAAATTCCCATTAAAGTGGTCTAAGCATTGGGCTCTTGTATTAGTACTGCAATCAGGCTATTATCTTTTAATTGAATTTCCTTATGAAGGAAACCCCTTCTCCTTCGCCACATTGCATTTAGAAACCGAGAAACAGCAAAAACTATAGGCTTAGAAGTGTCATATTTCAAAACTCTAAATGCCACCATACATTGCACAAACCCCAGATTCCTACACAACTGTACAAGCCAACTTTTCCTTGCTTTTTTATACCCAGGGCAAAAGAATAAAACATGCAGTTCAGTCTCCTCATGGTTATTACAAGCAGGGCACCCACGAGGGGGCAAATGAGCCCATTTAGAAGTAAAAGCCCGGATAGGTAAAATACTATATCGAAACTGCACATATAATTTCCTTGCTATGGGAGGTAAAATATCATCCAAAAAAGGTTCAAATTTGTAGTCCTCCTTGACTGTAAGGAACAGTATAGTTAGAGGACCTAATTTCAGGTTTACCTGAATGGCCTCAAGCTTTTTTATTCGATACATTTTCACAAGTTCAACTCGTGAAACTATAAAACTGGTTTCTTCAGGATTAGTCCAAAGTGTTGGTTTACCTATCATTGCACATAGATGCCTAACATGCATAAACCAAGGGACTTTTTTAGGGCCCCTAGATGAGCTAGAAGATCCTTCGTTTCTGCTTGATATTCAACCAATTCTGGGGTCACCCAAAGCCTTCGCCAAAAAGTTAGGGATCGTAAGGCAGCCTCATCTTCAATCGGGGCAATACCTATATCTAGCCGCAAGGGGGTTAGCGGTGTACTAGGTGGAAGGCCCAAGATTTGCCTGAGGAAACTGTTCTCAACCTTAGTTAAGGAGACAGAAGAGCAATGTCCCCAGAGTTCAGCCCCATACAACGCAGCTCCCTCGCTTGCGCCCTATAAATCTCAATGGCAGGGGCAATGGGCTTCATCGTTGATTCCCTTACCAGTTTGGCTATTCCCCCGGCAGTCTGGGCAAGTTTTAGCTTGGCTTTAGCTATCTGGGAAGCCCATTCCATATTTTCAGTGAGGGTGACACCCAGATAATCAAATACGGAAACCCTTTCAAGTGGGATGCCATTCAATTTAGGATTTGAGTGTATTTTCCTAGGCGGATTAAGGACCATAAATTTTGTTTTTGAGGTGTTTATCACCAAGCCCCTATTGTTACAAAAAGCAACAAACCTATCCAGTATCCTCTGAACCCCCTGGACGTCTTAGACAATAAAAGGGTATCATCAGCAAACATCAATGCCGGTATCTTTGAGTTTGCTAACTTAGAGGCATCATTATCCTCAACCTCAGAGAGTTGTGCAATTAATGCGTTGACATAGAGGCAGAAAAGGGTGGGTGCGAGCACACAACCCTGTCTCACTCCTCTGTCAACTGGGAGTCTGTTAGTTAATTCTCCACCCCTGCCACATCTTACTTGGGCGTAAGTGGCCTCATGCAGCTTAATAAGCATGCTAAGCAGGTGGGGGAATCCTCAGTTCTCTGAGCACCCCCAAAGTTTAATTCTGGGGACCAAATCAAAAGCCGTTTTCAGGTCCACAAAACCAAAAGAGGCTGCCACCCTCAATTGTTATCGTCTTCCAAACTATAAGTTGAAGTCTATAGATTTGGTCCACGGTAGAAGTGTTTTTCCTGAATCCGGCTTGGTAGGGGCTTATGATGTCATTCTCAAGCAGCCAGGTCTGTATTTGATCTAATAAAACCCTTGCAAATAGCTTTTGTGTGACATCGATCAAGCTGATCGGTCTATAGTTTGCAGGGTTTAGAAGAGAGCCCTTTTTAAAAACTGGGACAATTTCTGCCCCAGCCCAGGTTTCAGGGATTGGCATGCCATTCATAATAGCGCTAAATAGGACCCAAAGATAGGGACCCCAAATATGTGGTTCGTCCCTAAACAAATCCCCTGGAAGCCTATCCAATCCAGGTGCTTTGCCTGCTGGTAATTTCTCAATTGCCGAGACAACCTCACAAAGAGTTATCCCGAGAACCCCCGCGTTAGCGCGGGTAAGGGCGGTAGGACATGTATCCAGTGTCTGTCCACTATCTAAACCCACGCCACCTGTGGGAGAACTATGGTTACAAGGCTGGGGGTCTAAATCAGCTTCTACTGCATACAATGCCCGGAAATGTTCTGCCCATATTTCTGCTGGAATATTAGGTTCAACCGCTGGGCTACCCTCCCTAGTTCCTGTTCTAACTATAGCCCAGAATTCTCTCATGTCCCGGTTCCGTAGGGCGGTTTTTAATATCCATCCACTTATTCTCTTCCCAGGACTGCTTCGCATGAGCGACAGTAGCTTTATAGTGAGCTCTCCTAATTTTAGTTAGTGGCTTGTTTTTATCTTTAATAGCCACTAACAACGCCCGTTTGGCCTTACGACAATTATCATTAAACCACTTATGGGTTGCCTTTTTTTGTTTTACTAGGGCGTACTATCGGATGGAAGAGATCAGCTAGATTTGTTGCCAGTTTCTTATGGAGTACCGCAACCTGATCAAAATATACTGGGTTATCCCAGTCAACGGGTAAACAACTAAGTTCCTGAAAAGCTGGAATTACTATTTCATATAGAGCTCCCATCTTCTCTGGTGTTTGTTTTATTACTGCCCACCTAACTCTTCTCCTATTAGTAGTGAAAGATAAACTATTCACCAAAGGGGATTGTTTGGGGGAGGAAGCCAGAATCTGGAACCCTAAAAGTTAATGTCAAAGCATTATGATCGCTGTCATGTCGAGAGAGGACAGCAAAATCCAAAACTCTGTACCAAGATCTACACTCAACAAGAATGTAATCAATTAAAGATGCTTGGCCAATTCTATTAAACGTAGGTTTACCCGGTCTATCAGAGGCTGTACGCCCATTACAGGCTCTCAGGGAATGGTTAAGAAAAATAGCATTTATTTGGAGTACCAGGGGGACCAAGTCTTTGCCGGCTGGACTTGTGGATCTGGGATAGCCCACTGGCGATCCTCCTCGTTGATAATCATGTCATGAGCACCAGAGAGGGGTTCAAAGTGACAATTTAAATCGCCTCCCACTATCAGCCTTGTGTTTAACGATACCAGAGGAATAAAGGAATTTAAGTCATCCAGCGTTTTTGATTCCTGGGACAGACTTGCAGGCGAGAATAGACATTAATAAAAGCAAGCCGCAATTTAGAAGGAAAGCCCAACATTACACATTGGACATCTCTAGAATGGGTATTGATGGGGGTAGGTGTACAGCCCACGTGAGAGGCAACCCAAATGGATAATCCACCCGAAGGTCTGCCCCTCTGGCTAGCGATAGCTGGAATATTAAATATTACAAAACCCACCCTATCAAAATCATCTATTGCCCAAGTCTCCTGAAACAGGCAAACATCATACTGGTCTACAAAGGATCCCCACTCTGGGCAAGAAAGTTTATTCTTAATACCGGCTACGTTCCATGATAAAATCCTAAGCACACTACCTGGACATGGATCTCCTTCCGCAGACACAGTAGAAACATGAGATGTGCTTAGATGGGCATTCCCTTGGATAGTATCAGAGAAGCGACTGGAGTGATTAGTAAAAATGGGTCTAGGGATATAAGATAATCCCAGCTGTTCCCCAACCGGCAAAGGGATTCAGCAGTAGCCCCCAATGTCAAACCTGGGACCGCCAGGAGTGACTGCTTGGGGCTCACCTGGACTAACTGTACACAGCCTTCCCGGGGTTTCAGAATATTCTCTGTACAATACACACCATTCAGACTTAATGGTCAGTCCACTTCTTCCAAGGGTCCATAGCGATTATTTACAGGCAAGTTAAACATCAAGGATCTGCTATGAGCATGTCTGAAGCCATAAATCCGTTCTTCCTCTATTTGTCTAAAATGCCCCAAGGAAATTTTACCCTACCAGGATTACGACAATGGGAATAAAAGTAATCCAGCGGGAAAGCTCCCACATCTGTACGGGGTTCACCAGAAGTCGGTTTATAATTTATTATCAAACGTACCATCTGGGGGTTTTTGAAATTAATAACCACACTATCACCTAGAATGGATTTATTAGTAGAACCCACCCAATCTACCCTCCGCACCATAAGAATTTCCCCAGCCCTCTCATAGGGGTAATGTCTATGTGTAGCTAGCCAAAATAGCGTCTTATTCCTGAGTTCTAGCTGTGTCTCCCTCTGGTTATCTTTAAGGGGCGGAACTCCCGTTAGGATAACTACATATGGCGATGATTCAGGGGGGAGGTTAATGATTGGGAGAACCACATCAGTCTTACTTCTCAAATCCTCAATGGTTTCACTTCGCCCTGCTGAAGCGCTAGTTAGTCGGTGAGCAATCGGCATACTATTCATTGCGCGGTCATTCTGAATCGCAATAGGCGCTGTTCTTAGTGTTATGTTAGTGTTGTGCTCTTGCTCGTGCTGGGCAGGAAGATTTTGCTGAGTGAGATTATGAGCTTGTCTAGTGAGTTGCCGGGTGTTGGAAGGTTGAGCACTAACGGTCCCCTCTATACCTACATGTGGCCTCGAGTTAGTATCAGGGTCAGGAATCGTAAGACCCTCCCTCACTGGGAGTATCGTTACATTGGAGCTAGGTTGCATTTGCCTCGTGGTGATCATAGATGACAAAGATTTTAATTGATCGACTAAAGGGGCAACCTCTTGCTTAATTAAAACACTAAGTCGAGACAATAAATCAGCTAATAGCGCTTGGGCCCAGTCTGGATACTTGGGGTGCACACTAGGGGCTAGGGCAGGTTCTAAAGGTAAATCCCGATTGTCAAGATCTTGTGCCCTTGAATCATTCCCTCTTCTTGGCTTCTTACTCGTAGTTGCCCTCCCGACTAGCTGCTTGCGTTTCCCGTTTTACGTGGGCCTGCAACCTCATCTACCGATTTTGTTATAGTCATTGTGACATTTTCTTGGATTTGAGGGGGTGGAAAAACTTCTCCAGTTGATACCACAGTTGACGAGGGAGTATAAGAACTAGGCAGGTCCACTAGGGGCAAGAAAAGGTCTGGGGTGATTGACAACCGCCTTTCGGTACGCTCAATTTCAATCAATCAATCAATCAATCAATCAATCACGGCATTTATAGAGCGCGCTACTCACCCGGGAGGGTCTCAAGGCGCTGGGGGAGGGGGTAAGTTACTGCTCGAACAGCCAGGTCTTGAGCTGCTTCCTGAAGGAGAGATGGTCCTGGGTTCGCCGAAGGTGAGTGGGGAGGGAGTTCCAGGTCTTGGCTGCCAGGTAGGAGAAGGATCTTCCTCCGGCGGTGGCTCTGCGGATGCGTGGTACGGTGGCGAGGCGTGGCTGGTTGATCGTAGCTGGCGGGTGGGCGTGTAGAAGGTCATGCGGTCGTTGAGGTACTTGGGGCCCAGGTCGTGGAGGGCCTTGTGTGCGTGGGTGAGGAGTCTGAACGTGATTCTCTTGCTGACGGGGAGCCAGTGCAGGTCTTTCAGGTGTCCGGTGATGTGGCTGTGCCGGGGGATGTCCAGGATGAGTCGTGCGGAGGCGTTCTGGATGCGCTGGAGTCTTTTTGAAGTTTGGCTGTGGTTCCGGCGTAGAGGGTGTTCCCATAGTCCAGTCGGCTGGTGACGAGTGCCTGGGTGACGGTCTTCCTGGTTTCAGTGGGGATCCATCTGAAGATCTTGCGGAGCATGCGCAGGGTGTTGAAGCACGAAGATGAGACGGCGTTGACTTGTCTGGTCATCGACAGGGAGGAGTCCAGGATGAAGCCCAGGTTGCGTGCGTGGTCCGTTGGCTTGGGCGCGGTGCCCAGGGCCGGGGGCCACCAAGAGTCGTCCCAGGCGGCGGGTGATGAGCCCAGGATGAGGACTTCCGTCTTGTCTGAGTTCAGTTTAAGGCGGCTGTTCCTCATCCAGTCGGCGACGTCTCTCATCCCGTCGTGTAGGTTGGCTCTGGCGGTGGTGGGGTCGTTGGTGAGGGAGAGGATCAGCTGGGTGTCGTCGGCGTAGGAGATGATGTTGAGGTTGTGTTGGCGTGCGATGGCTGCGAGGGGGCTCATGTAGACGTTGAAGAGGGTTGGACTGAGTGAAGATCCTTGTGGAACGCCGCAGATGACTTCGGTGGCCTCGGATCTGAACCGGGGGAGGCGGACTCTCTGGGTTCTTCCGGCGAGGAACGAGATGATCCATTCCAGTGCTTTCTCTCGGATTCCGATGTTGCTGAGGCGCTTCACTAGGGTGCGGTGGCAGACGGTGTCGAACGCCGCGGAGAGGTCCAAGAGGATGAGGGCTGCTGTTTCCCCGTTGTCGGTTAGGGTTCTGATGTCGTCGGTGGCTGCGATAAGGGCGGTCTCGGTGCTGTGGTTGGCCCGAAACCCGGACTGCGAGGGGTCGAGGGATCCATTCGTCTCGAGGAAGGCGGCAAGCTGTCTGTTGACGGTCTTCTCGATGACTTTGGCCGGAAACGGAAGGAGCGAGATGGGACGGTAGTTCTTGAGGTCGGTGGGGTCCGCCGTTGGTTTCTTCAGGAGGGCGGTAAGCTCGGCGTGCTTCCAGCTCTCCGGGAAGGTGGCGGTGTGGAAGGAGGAGTTGATGATGTCCCGGAGATGGGGTGCGATGGTGGCGTCGGCTTTGTTGAAGACGTGGTGTGGGCAGGGGTCGGTTGGTGATCCGGAGTGGATGGAGTTCATCGTGCGGGTGGTGTCTTCGGTGCTGATCGGGGTCCAGTTGCAGAGGGTGGTGGTGGCGGGCGTTGGTTCGGCGGTAGGGTGCGTGGTCTGTGCGTCGAAGCTGTTATGTATGTCGGTGATCTTGCGGTGGAAGAACGCGGCGAGTGAGTTGCAGAGGTCTTGCGAGGGGGTGATGTCGTTGTTTCCGGCGCTGGGGTTGGAGAACTCTTTGACGATGCTGAAAAGTTCCTTGCTGTCGTGGGCGTTGTTGTCCAGTCGTTCTTTGAGTGCCGACTTCTTGGTGGCACGGATCATCTGGTGGTGTTTGCGGGTGGCGTGCTTGAGGGCGGTCCTGTTGTCTGTGGTCTGGTCGAGTCTCCAGGCTTTCTCGAGAGTGCGGCAGTTCTTCTTGGATTCCTTGAGTTCGTTGGTGAACCAAGGGGTTTTCTTGCTTCCGGGTCTGCTGGGAGGGTTTTTAGTGGTGCGAGGTCGTCGGCGCAGGCGGTCAGCCACTTGGCGAGGTTGCTGGCTGCTTCGTTTGGGTCCGTTGTGTTGGTGGGTGTGTTCTGGCTGAGGGAGGCGGTGAGCTGCTCGGCGGTGATCTTGCTCCAGCTCCGGCGGGGAGCCTGTTGCGGGTGGTGGTGGGTCGCAGTCTTTCTGAAGCTGAAGTGGACGCAGCTGTGGTCGGTCCAGTGGAGTCCGGTGGCGTGGCTGAAGGAGATGTGCTTGCTGGAAGAGAAGACGGGGTCAAGCGTGTGGCCGGCGTAGTGGGTGGGCGTGTTCACCAGTTGCTTGAGTCCGAGGTTGGCTGACGTAACAGCCCCAATTGCCCTTTGCAACATTTTATCAATTGAAGTCGGAGGGGGCGGGGTAAGGGAATTGATTTGTGCCCGGGTTTTTTTAGCAATACAGGTGCGCTTACCCATTTCTAACTATAAAACAACTTATTGGATGAAAACCAGCACGGAAAAACTACAATAATAGGAAAGGCACAGGATTTACACTACGAAGCTCAGAAATGAGGGAACAAAATACTTTAGTCTTTTCATAAAAAGGAATGTCCCAGTAGCAATAACACACAGACCTAGCAGCTAGTCTTTACAGGTGACTGCAATCCGAAATACACAAGGGTAATCAGTCTACTTGCCGTAGGAAAAAATTACAATTAAAGTTCCATGGGATCCACAGCAGCGCTGGTCAACAGGGACGACTAAATTCAAGGGGGTGGCCCTGCCCTGCCACTTCCTGCCAGTGACCGGGCAGGGACGGGCCCGCCCTTGGCCCGGGCTTCGCCCGCGCGCGTCCCGCGCTGCGGGAAGGTGGAAGCGCTTAAGAGCGCGTGATGACTCCTCCCCCGCACCTGTGCGAACTGGCGAGAGGCGCTAGTCACCCTGGGACTCTGAGTCCCACCAGGGTTAGCGCTAGTCAGTTGCGGAGAAACCAGGAGGCAGTGGCGACGTTGGCAGCACTAGCAGCGCCCTGGGACGATTTCCCACCAGGGTATAAAAGTGCGTATAGCAGAGTCCCCCCAAGAGCAACAAAGAGCAGCTTCAAAAGACCCGCACCGCGAAAGGTGAAAGCGCTTAAGAGCGCGTGATGACTCCTCCCCCGCACCTGTGCGAACTGGCGAGAGGCGCTAGTCGCTTTTCATCTATATTTTTTACATCTTTATTTTTTCATTAATATTCTGTCAGTGAACCTAAAACATATATTCAGCATATCTCCCAAAAAGTTACACTCGAAATTATGCTAGCAGAAGAATTCTGTAAGCATTCTCCACTATTAATCCTTCTCAATTTTAAACAAAGCATGTTTAAAGAAAAACACTACCCTTACCATAGACGTGACATTTTCATCAGCCATACTGTACATAAATCACCATGGAAACATATATGCAATTTCTTAATAGATGTACACCTTCAAGCCATCTTTCCCAAAATATATACCTCCCTGCATCTTTAAGCAAGCACAAAAACCATATCTCACCATCTAAGCATATGCAAAGTGGTCATATAAGTTAAAAACCACATTGACAAACACTTCCCAATACATACCTAAAAGTATTAATTTTTTCTAATTCATATACAGGCGGACAACATGTTCACATCTTTTATTTATCGCTACACTATTCCTTTTTAATAATATTACTAAAAGTACTACAACTCCCAGGATGCAAATGACAGATGTATCTATTCTGCACATGATGTTTTGACATTTACATTTTTTTTCTCTTATTCCCAAAACATTCACCACTAACCTCTTAAACCTATACCCTCTAATACATACAGTTCATCTGACAAATTGTTTCTCATCACTGTGATACTCCTTTTAATCAAATGCCCATATTCATCATCATTTATAGTGTCCTTTTTTTTTAATTAATTACAAATTTATATACCTACCACTGAATTCAGTTTGTGGATTATATTGTTGTTTTAGCTCTTTCTGCATAGTTTTGACACTGTTAAGATTTGTAAAAATTAAGCACAAGAATAGCACACCACTCTCATACAAAGCAACTCTAAAATGGCAACCTCTTCAACTTTCCACTATATCATCATGAGAAAAGCAGCAGATGAAATCATGTCTTTTATTTTAGACTACTGCATCTCCACTTGTAAACAGTTAACATCAGTTAAGCCTTTCCCTCTCTTTCAAAACGAGGTTCCTGTTGGCGCATTTTTGTAATCATCGCCGAGAAATCCCGAAAAATAACGGGAGTTCAAACCTATATTTAGCTTCATTTTTATGAAATGTAAATACTACACAACAGTTTATTACAAAGTCCTGAGTTGGAAATTAAAACTTACCATTACTTACATTGTGTCATCACTCTTCAACTTTAAAAAAAATGCTCTGTCTCATTAATACCCTTCCCCCATACTGTCTTATCTCAGTGTGCCTAGAAACCCACTGGGTCAAAAAGTTCACAGCACATTCTGGAAGGAACATGCTGCTTCCAAATAAGACACAGCAGGTGTGCTTTACTCCACAGATTCAAAAACATATCCATGTCTGTATTTCATTTATTTTCTTAAACAACAGCCAATATTAAAAGGCATCCTACACACTATCTAATTTTATTCACTTTCAAGCTGATAGCATCCAATTAAATATATATATATTTTTTTCTAAAAGAAAACCTCCATTTTAACTGCTTTTCCTTTGGACAAAAAAACCTAATTCAGCTCCTGCCTTCTCCTGACTACTATTGCTCCTTCACTTCAAAATGCTTAGAGTATGGATTTTGGGCCACAGCTATATCTATTGGACTAAAGAGGCTGTAAAAAAGAGAGGTATTTACAGGGACTTGGGTTTGCCAAATGTGCAGATTACTTGGTTTCGACAGAGAGGGTTAAAGTTTGTGCTATGGTGGCAACGACCTAGGCACAGTGACTGGGATAGGGCTGGGAACTCTAATGAAAGAAACCTTTGCAGAACTGATGTCACTTTCCCTCATACTGTCTTGGTGTATGCTAATATATGCCAAAGTCAGAAATGGAAGTGGTCAAATCAATTCTGTCCAAAGATTGACAAAGCCAGGAAACATGTTAATAAAACTGTTTCTGTATTCCTCAGAGACCATTGCATGGGCTGTATCTATAACAACAATCTGTGTTTTGACATGCATGGAATTTATAGAAATGATGGAGTGCACTTTACAGATGAAGGCAACAGTATGTTTCTAAGTTACCTGAAACGCAGCATCCGGTCTCATGTAGAGCAGCCATACATACACAAAATTAACACAATGAATCTTGTCAGAGCCGACCTACTACCTGAAATATTGTGAAGTTTTTTTCTAAAGGTTTTTTTCTTTAGATTTTGGGGATCCTCGTGATGACGTGATCCCCGTGGACACGTCGCGAAAGCAGAAAACAAAAGCAGGCATTCAATGGCCACCAACACACCTAAAAATAATATGTAATAAATACATTCCGAACATTGCCCTACACATATTACTCTATACATACTTCTTTCAAAGCATGTTTAAACTCATATTTTTGTATTAAGTTTCTAAAAAATAACATCTTTCAGACCTATTTTACGTTTTTGCGGTTATTCGAGATGTTGCAACTATCAAGCCTTTTCTATAAAGTGAAAACACATATATGCACACACATTACAGTAGTCTACTCTCTAGAGGTTTATAACTGTACACTTCAAACTCATGTTTTTCAACTGTATTTCTAGAACAACAATCTCTAAAACCTATTTTCTGTTTTCGCTGTGAGGCCGGAGAACGCGATGCACGGGTACGTTGCGAAAGCAAAAAGCAAAAGCAGGAATTCAATAGCCACCACCACGTAAAAACATTATAACTATATACTTAATTCTAAGCATCATAGTAGATAACTCACTATATAAATAACTCTATAAAAACATTTATAAATATCTCTATAACAATGCATACTAATGATTCATTGATATATTTTTTCAATATTTCCACCAATATTCCCGACAGCGTCGATAGTCGCGATGTCCCCACAATGGTACACGGGGGCTGCGCTGGCAAATGCGTCGTTGTCGCAAATATTGCACGCAATTAATAAAATCAATTTTGGACGTATAACTTCTGTCACTAACACCTCCATTTCTCAACCATGGGGTCAGAGTATCTCCCCCCCCTTATGTGGGCTTTCACTCACATTTTCAGCACAGGGAACCATTCCTGATAGATAAAATGGCAGCCACAACTTTCTATACAGGTGGCGTCCAGCCAATCAGAGCATTCCCGTTGATGAGTGCATTTGCGATTCATCGCGAAAACTTCGCGAAATATCTGCGGCCAGAGATATCACTATAAATTTAAACTTAAATTTCCCAAAAACTACTGAACGGATTTACACGAAATAACCAAAAGGCACTGCCTTTAACCGACATCTACCTCCCTGCCAAATTTTGTGTAAGTCCGTTCAGCGGTTTGGGCTGTATCACCCCCAAACTTTCCCAATCAATAGTACCCATGTGACACTTTTTTGGCAAAATTTCATTCAGATTGGTCAAACAACGCCAAAGTTATAGCCAAGTCAAAAAATGCTTTTCCTATGAGATGCTAGGTCCTAACTATAACTACCTACTGGCGACTGCCAGTAGGAAATTTGTATATGTATATGTACATATATATATATATATATGTTGATTAAACCTGCATCGCAGGTATCACCACAGCACAGCAGGTATGGACCACTTGTTCCTTTCCGATGTTAAAAAAAGCAATTCCAGGAAACGTCAGGTTACAGCTCCATAGCTTTATTTAATGCTTCACCAAAATCGTGTGGACACACGCATATACACACACACATATACACACATGCACACATACATATTGGGGTAATATTTACTGCAAAATCTTTACCACGCATATGCCTTTACCATACATGCCCTTACAACAAAAATATATTGTTGGCAATGGCATGCGGGGTAGTGTCTCGGTTGTTGTAATGACCGTGGGGTAACTGCATGCATGGTAATGGCATGCGTAGTTCTGTCATACAACCAAATACTCACCAGTGATATGATGGTAGTCACAGCACTCTGTCAACTCGAAGGGTGTGCAGGGTTCCTGCACCTAATGGGCCAACACAAGCGCTTCAGTCTATAATGTGTATACTTACAATACTATACCACAGCTTACTTTAAATGGGACAGTGTGTGCACTTTTATGCAGGATTGTGAATCAGGACAGTGCCTGCTTGTTGGACTTGGCCCTTTTTGCAGGGTCATCCGTGAACATTTTGCCTTCCTCCTGTATTTTTTCTGACCTGTTGTTGGTGGTTTTATGACTCTGGGCACTTTACCACTGCTGATCAGTGCTAAAGTGCATATGCTCTCTATTGTAAAGTGATGTAATGGATTAGTGATCCCATGATTGGATTATTTGATTTACTTGTCAGACCCTAGTACAGTGCACCGCGTGTGCCCAGGACCTGTAAATCAAATGTTGCTGGTGGGCTTGCAGCGTTGATTGTGCCACCCACCAGAGCAGCTTGTAAACTATGGCTCAGGCCTGCCACTGCAGAGCCTGTGTGCAGTCTGGGACTGCCATGTCGACTTTGCAAGTGCACACACTTCACAGTCCCCAAACCTTCCCTTTTCTACATGTTAGCCACCCCTCAGGTATGCCCAAGGGCAGGGTGCATTGTATGTGAAAGGTAGGACATGCCCTGATGTGTGTGGCATGTCCTGATAGTGAATTACAGCCATTTTCGTTTTTCACGATTGCAAGGCTACCTGCTCCCATAGGCCAGAATGGGCAGTTTGATTATAACGTCTTATAATCCTAACTGACCCAGGGAACCAGGTAGAAATTCGAGTTTAGTATGCCTGAACTCAGAATGTTAAAATACATCTTTTAGTGTGGGTGATTTTTACATTCTGTGTTTGAAAATACCACTTTTAGAAAGTAGGTATTTTCTTACCTAACCATCCAGCCTGCCTCTGCTAGGTTGTGTATTGCATGTCTGGTTTGTGAGTGACAGGGGCTGGGGTGGCTCCAGGAGGCAGGGTGAGTCAGCACTAGGCTGAATAGACCTACCTGCATTGGGAGTGGTGGGAGGGGTAGCACCTGTGCCTGAATAGGGCTGTGCCTGCCTTCCACAATGCTGGGTCCACCTCCTGTGGTGCATCTGATGACCCTGGCCCCCACTGACAAAGGGAGAAGTTGTGCACTGGCAGAATGCACCCACAACTGGTTTGGACTAGGTACAGACACTCTCTGCCTTCAGAGACAAAGGATTTGTGGGTATAAAAAGGGGGACACAGTCACCAGAACTTTAGATCACTTCTGGGAATCAAGACAAACCTTTGCTGAGGAGAAGAACCAGGAAACTGAAGGAGGAGACTACCCCTGTGCTGTGTGCTGTTGGGGGTTGGCCTGCAGTGGTTGCTTCATTGCCAAAGAAAGGAGAAAAGGACTGAGTGTGCTTTCATCATCTTGAAGAAGATCTCCAAGGGCTTGAATTTGAGCTTGCCTCCTGTCTGAAGTCTCAGGGATACAAAGACTTCACCCCTTCTGCTTGCCTGCATCTGGAACTTGCTGTTCTGGCTGCTACAGAAGGAAATTGCAACACCGACGCCGGCGAGCGACGCTGTAATCTGCATCGAAGCCGTGAGCGCTGCTCCGACTTACAACGTAGACCCGACGCCGGCTGCCGTGCCACATCGATGCCAGCGAGCGACATCGTAACCTGCCATAAGCCGTGAGCGCCGCTCCGACTTATGACGTAGGCCTGACGCATGCTGCTGTGCCGCATCGACTCCGAAGCCGACATCATCGCGGAGCCAATCCTCGACGTGGGTGGTCAAGAATCCATCGACATTGTGACCTCGTACGGAACCGTGGTTTCGGCGCCATCGCGACGTCACCTCCTCTCCGGTAAGGAACAGATACATCCCCTGCTTTGCGCAAGCATCGAGGAACCGACGCATCGCCTCCCCCGAAGCAAGGAACCGACGCCGCACAGCGCCAACGACGCTGCATCTCGCAGACGCCGTGAGTTGTCTTTGTTTTCACTTTTCCAAGGTACTGTTCTTTGTGGGTCTTTTTTGACTCCGGGCCTGACGCTGCGCACCTCGCGGTTTGCGCCGTACTTTGGGATTTCTTTGACCTCGACGTCGTGATAACTCCAGTTGGGGTTATCTGTTGCTAAAGACTGCGTTTAAGTGAATAACCTTCATTCAAAATTCTTTATTCGATTTGAGGAATCATCAAAGCGTTACAAAACAAATCTTTGTACACATTGCAATATTCATCCATCTAATACGAACATTTAAAACGATGTTTCAATTGCAGGGGACTAAAATACAAGACCTATATACAGTTTGAATTTTCTCCTTTTAGTCTTAGCTCTAATAACATGATTTAATTAAAGTTCTTGCCAATACAGTACAAAGATAACTTATTCATTTAGCCCGTGCAGCACCAACTTGGGCTCCAATGACGCTAAAGTTATTAGATGATTCAATCTAAAACCATGAAAATTATTAAAAAACAGTTAAAAAATATACAGAATTTCTAAAAGTCGTTTTTTAAAAAACTCTTAAAATTTATGCCCATTCCTATATCTTATATAACTGACAGCCAACAAAAATTTACTAACGCCAAATACAATAAGTTGGGAAGTGTCAGATTTTAAGATTCTAAGCGACTCTAAATAGCTCCTGATGTTCAAACTTCTACACAAGGGCTTGATCCACTTACGTCCAGGGATAACATATGCTGCGCAAAAGAATAGAACATGCGCAATATCCTCGTTAACACCTAGTGTACACAGTGAGCATTTAGGATCCCTTGCCATCAATTGAGACTTTGCCCATTTAGCCGTGAAAGCATTGACTTGTAATATCTCATACCTGAATTTCATATAGAGTGACTTTCCCAACTGCGGTTCAATCTCGTCTAAAAAGGGCTCAAAGCTCGGGGTCAATTTAAATGACAGAAATTGGGTAGTCAATCTCCCTAACTCTGGATTTAAAGTGACTTTGTGCATTATAAATTCCCAATATATAGACCTAATCTCTCTCTTTGAGTCAGGGGTCAGCAAGCTCGGGGTTACCCAATAGCGGCTCAAACCTAAGTCGGTGAGCCATTTACGGATGTGAGCCAACCAGGGAAGAGTGACAAATACATCCAGATGCAGCAGCTCCCTCAGGGTCTGCCTGTAAGTCTCTAATTCCTCAGTTGGCCAAATTCTAATCCAATAGGCCAATAGCCTCCATACAGCAAGATGTTCTAATCTTTTTATCCCAATATCGTATATAAGAGGGATCATCGGGGTATTTTTAGGCAACCGTGTAAGCATTCTTAAGATTTTATTTTCCGCAATGATAAGAGGCTGAAGATTTTCTCCTCCCCACAGCTCAGATCCATAGAGTGTAGCAGATTGGGCTCTAGATTTATAAACTTCTAATGCGGGAGTAATGGCCTTTGATAAGGTAGAGTGCTGTTTCTTCACTATAGGAATAGAGTTCTGCATTAGGATTGTATTTGACTTATTTATTTGAGACTTACATGTAAGTTTTGTGTCAAATGTCACACCTAGATATACAAAGTTGGGGACACATTCCAAAAGCACCCCATTCAATACTAATCTTTTTTGAAAGTTTTTATGTGGAGTGATAGCCATATATTTGGTTTTTATTAAAAGTGAATAACCTATTTTTAAGCTATTTCTACATCTTGAAGTATTATTTTTGATTACAGTATTGTGGATTTTTGTCGTTTTGGTCTTGTGTTAAGCATATATACAGAATACTTTTTTTTATAAAACCTGTGTTGTGTCCATCTGTAGTGTTTTCACTATATTACTGTATGTGTTCACAAATGCTTTACACACTGCCTCTGAGATAAGCCTGCCTGCACGTGCCAAGCTACCAAGGGGGTGAGCAGGGGTTATTTTAGGAGTGTAGCCCCTTACCCTGACTAGACGCAAGGGTCCCTATTTGGTCAAAGGTACCTACCTCTGCCAACTAGAGACCCCCAAATCTAACACTGCTCTTTGGACCCAGGTTGTGAATTGGGACACTGCCTTTACTTTTGAGCCGAATTATGAATCAGGAAGTGCTAGCACTTTGGAGCAAGGTTGTTAGTTTGATTTTACCAGAGCTTCTTTGCAAGGTGGCAATACTTAATAGGATACCACAGCACTTGTGAGTCTAGTGTCTCTACATTTCATTGGCGAACACATATGCTTGTGAGCCTGATTTTTAATCTGACGGTGCCAACAATTCTAGGAAGGATTGTTTATTTGACACTGCCAGCTCATAGGTCTTAGTGCATTTTTCTATACGTTCAGCCACGCTGCACAGAAGTGATGCTACTGTAAAGCATGGCTGAATTTGTTTTAAGGGCAGCTATTAGCGTTGTCAAAGTTTTTTGCGCATGTACACCAGTGTGGCTGCTGCACAACATGCATTTAAGTTTTTTTTATAAGCGCTAGGACACAAAGTGCTGCGATATCGTAGTGCTTTTTTTTTTTTTTTACTTTTAGACGCTAAAAACTCTCATAGGTGATACCTAGTGGCTGAACCACTGCTAGTTTATGCAGTTAGGGTAGTTGGGGGACACAGTTCTTCCACATGACTAACTCTCCTCCAACCCCAGGGGCATTTCAGCAGCTCTGTTCTGTCAGATGTTTTTGACAACCAGAGTGCACCTCGTTGTTTATATCACCGACGTCTTGGTTCAAATAATGCGCTGCTTAGAAGGGTGGGCGATCCTGGGCGAGGATCTTTATGAGAAGCTTTTTTTCAGGTTGTGAATGGCAGCGGTCACACACCCCTGCTACTGATGGCACTTTAAATGCTGAATTCGCTCAAATATTAAGGACTTCAGAAATGTGCAAGATGAATATTTGAACAGATAACACTTGATAGGTAGAGGGCCTTGTGAGTATGTGTGTACCAGAAACCAAGAGAAAACGTGAAAATCAGAGTATTTTAGATGTTTCCGTTAACTTTGTACTTCTGCAGTTCTGTTGTCATAAAACCCAAATCACAAGTCAATCCATTTGGGTTGTATCTTCAGTATGTGTGTCCGTTGGGTTTGCTAGCTTGCTAAGTAAACCTCACCTCGAAATTTTACGTCACACCATTTTGAACAGTCACCAACTGCCACTGATTAGAAGCTTAGAGCATCTGTCATCTATGTTACCGTAAAAGTCGATAGAGGTTTAAACTAATACAGTTAGCGAGGCAAAGGATGCCTATTGTAAAGATGGCCACCAGCACACTCCCCTCAAATAAATGTCCACCACGTTCCTCGCACGATTGTAAAGACGCAAATTGTTCAGCCAGCAATTCTTATTCTTGATATAATGATGGTGCATGTTATAAGGTGTCATGTCAATCCTTGCACCAGTTAACGTTTTCTAAAGTAAAGTGAAAATGCATGAAATCACCATAGATAATGTAGTTTATAGATGCATGACAATTTAATTGTGAAGTTAAGGATAGTTTACGTTACCTTCACAGTTTATGTCCTGGGTGTACATGAATTTTCGAGATAGTTTCCCTTAAAAACATTTCACTGTGGATGAAATCGTTTCAAGTCTGCAAAGTAAAAATGATTGAAGAGCATTACTCCGATGTTGAGAACGTGGTTGCAACAGCCGAGTGTAGTTTAACTCTACAGCTTAATGCAAACTGGTGCATCTAAAAGGGGCAGAGCATCACAGTGCTACACTCCACAAGTGCTGTATGGAACATGCCACACTCTTTAATAGTCATATCCGCTAATGAGGTATGGTTCTGTCTACGTCTCTGAGGAGACGACTACATGTAAATTAAGAGAAATATAATTAAGCTTGTACCGTGTAACACATCTAATTTTCCAAATTAAAGCATGCCAGACTTATGTGCATAGACCTTGGAAACAGCACTATAAGACATACACGCAGGGACATTTTGCAGCAAACTGGGCCCTGGCCCATGGCACCAGCCTTTCAGAGTATTAACAAATGTCTGCCTGAACCATGAGTCTTCTGCTGACATTACTGCCCTAACAACCTGGAATGCTGTTCAAACATAGATTACTTTACCGACAATGTATTTTTATTTATTGTTTGGCAAGCGGGGACAGGGTGATGTGGGAGTCTTTTATAGAGACATGTTGCACATATGTACTTTAGCCGCACTCAAAATCTATTAAAAACCTTAATTTATAGTTAAACAACATCTCACCTATGAATAATTCAGACCTGCATATTGGGGGCTACATTTCTGATGGCACTCGATTATTTCCCATATTAGTATATCTCTGTAACCTGCAATAGTGTTTCAAACTTGTGCAATTCCTTGATTTCCTTTCTGTGTCTGTGCACTGTTATTGGTGTAGGACACTTCTCTTAACTTTGAAACTAGGAATACATTTACTTTGAGGTGCTTTAGCGTGATTGACGTAACCTAGGAACAGCCCGTCTCTTAGAGATCTGAGTGTTCAACACCTGTGTAATTTGAGAAATGTCGATGCTATCAGCAGCTATGCTTCAACGATCACTGTAGCATACAAGATTGAAATGCTGCCCGAGTGAGGTCAATCAACCGGTTTGCTGGCTTCTATGTCTGTTTGTACAATTTCAGAGATGACGTAGAGGCTCGTATGTAGGAGATCGACAACCTAATGAGTAACAACCCGGGAATGTCAAACATATGTAATCTTGTTTACAGCTTTACTGTGTGAAGCATGAGCCTGTATTAAGACCTCTGTAAATGGAGATATTGTTTTGCTGTCGAAAGTTAGACTGTGTAGAATTTGTAGAAGTTTAAGAAATGTTTACAGATAGTATAAAATATTCCTGAACATGATGCAATACATCCGACGTTTTGTGTAAACAATTTTCATTTTTGTAAAAAAAAATCCTATATTCCTTTCTTGTTTTCCAGGTTTACTGATGTTTATTGATGAACTAGGGTTGTAATTTTCGTAAGTCAATGGCTTTTGCAAATACTAGTCCTTCTTGCTTTCCTACGTATCTCAATGGGGAATTTCTTGTTGTAGATCTGTACCCTTTAATAAGAGTAACTTATCCAAATAAGGATCCTCAGAATATGCTCGTGGCAAGGTCCCCAAAATCCCTACAAACTGGGCTAAGAGGGGATGAGTAGGCTGCAGATGGATAATACATTCAAAGTTATTTTGGACAGGGCCCTCCAAAATATCCTTGTCCCAGAACATTTTAAAGATGTCCCTGCTTACAAGAGAGCATATCTGCCAGGACAGCCATGTCTGATGATTGCCAGTAATGAGGAAATATCTACGGTAATTGAAAAACAAAAAATAATTTGAAGACTTAGTTAATTAATGAGATAATCAAGGAATATACATGTAGCAGACTAACAGCTCGCACTTTACTTTTTAGGTTTAGCCATGAAATTGATTTAGCTGTGTACTAGCTCACTTAATGAACAAAACAATTATATGAGTAGGGTCTTTGGGTCAGTGACCGACATCCACTAGGTGATGACACTGGAAGGGAGGTCACACCTTCACCTACACCCAACCTACACCTACCCCTGCTCTTTCCCCTTTGTTGACTCCTACCACACTTCTTATATTGGTACCACAACCCTGTCCCCTACTCTTACCTGCACTTCAATGGCTACTCCTACTCCCACCTCTAGACTGACTTCCACCTTTCATACCCTTACTGCTACACATTCTCATTCCTTGTCCAAATGCCACTCTTACTTTACATCTACTCCTACCCATGTCCCTATCATTTATGTTCCTTTGTTATACTCCTGTTCTTTCTGTCTTGCTCATTCTACTACTCATTCACCTATTCATAATCCTACACAAACTATTATTCTTAGCTACTCGTGATATTCTTCCTACTGCTAAAAGTTTCAGCACTCCGTCCATCATCTTGTTGTGTTTGCTATGTTCGCCCTAAGTGCCCAAGGGTATGCTCAGATGTGGGTCCCTTGCTCGCTGTGCCACTGGAATCAAGCTAGCATGACTGATGAGGGGTGAAACCCCGAAACCGGTCCCAGGATGCCTATTTCCGGTCCAGGGAAGACCTGGCCTGGCAGTTCGGGCTGGACTGTTCCAATAAGGAACAGGGTCAAGACTGATTTGCATATGGCTGGGTCCAAAGTGGGGTGGCATAGTGAGCAAAAGAACAGTTAGATCTGTGACTGTGGGTGAATGACTGAAAAGGTTCAGCACTCCATCCATCATCTTGCTTTGTTTGCTGCATTCTTCCTACAGCTGCCACTGTTACCCATTCACTTACTCATATTTACTCCTTTACTTAATCCTATTTTTTCACGTTCCTATTTCTACTTTTACTTCTACTTTAGCCTACAGTTATTGTTACTTGCTCCTGCTTACTCCTATTTCTCACTCCTACAAAATAAAGTATCTACAAAATATCTGTATTATGGACAAATGCTTCTTTGATTCAGGTAAATATACAAAAAAACAACATCCTTACGCAGTTTAGTCATTTCGCGGCAATACTTACTTTCTATCACCTTCATGTTTCAAGAGACGACTTTATAGTACTGTTTCAAAAAACTTCAGTGTTGGGCTTACCCTGATTTCTTCTATGAAAATCGTTCCAGTCAATGTTTCCAAGAATATGGAGGGTCTGGAATCTGGATGGTGTGCAGAGAAGTGTTTGTATATTTCTTTATGAGGGGATGTAACAGTAATGAGTGCCCCAAAGGTAGTCTGCAGCCAACCAATGGATAACATTGAATACCAGTATTAAGAATGTCTAGAGGTCCTTCTTCTTCACAAAAAAATAAATGTGCATAGGGATATTGTTTACCACTCTAGTGGCAACGTTTAAGATTTTGTCAAGAGGAGCAAAAGCATGATGACTATATAGTCTAGTTTGAAATAAAAAACAAATGAGTTAATCAGTGCTTTTGGCTGTGCAGATGTGGGTACATTTCCTCTACTATTACACCTAGCCCCAGACTAGCTAGTACAACTATCTCCTACCATTTGCCATCCACATTCCTTATGTGCTTTTCTAATCTTTACTCTAATTTGCTCAGCTGCTCTTCATCACAACCCAACTACTTTTTGTCACTTTTAATTAAAATTATGGAACTGGAAGGAAAATTATCTGCATAGACTTGCCCTGCTGATTTGCCCCCACCTTCGTTATAGGATGCCAATAATATGAAGAAATGTTAGGCTTGGTCTTGGCAGTCTTTTCATATATACAGGACACAAAAGAAGTAGTTAGGTGACTATATGATATACCATGCGAAGTACTAATTATATCTGCCTCTTTAGATGTCAAGAGTGTGTATACCATTAATGCTCACAATAAAGGTTTGAAAACAACAATGTCACCCTTTCTGTTAATGAAACCTGAAAGTCATTATAAACATATGCCAATGCTATTAGAAATTAATGAGGAGCTAATTACAATGGCGGTTGGACCAGCTCCCGCAGCCCTGTCGGAGTAAGTCGGACCAATGCAGTCCCGTCAAAAGTGTATAGACAGAAATCCAACTGCTGCAGTCCATTTGACTCTGCCATTAAATTCTGAACGCGGTGGCATCAGAAACAACCAATGGAGCCAGTTGTAGAGTGGGCTGCTCCACTGACCGCCCACCCTATTCCGATACGCCTTTCTGAAGAGCCAACTGTGGTGGTCTAATCGCCTCATCTGAGCTGCTGGAAAGGGAGGGATATAAGCCTGATAGCCACCTCTACACAGCTTCTCATGTCTTGCACCGACATGGAGCCTGTTCTACATGTTCTACCACTGCTGTACCTGCTCACTGATGACCAAAATCAAAACCGTTGTGGACACAACTGCCGGTAGGTAATACCCCTGCCCGCCTACATAGAGTCCACAACAAATTGAGGCATCGCCATGGAAAAGCTGGGCCATACGTTTGTATGAATGGGAGTGTGTGAGCCACATGTACCCAAATCAACACATTGGGACATTTAGCCTTTACAAATTCTATGAGGGGGCCTTAAGGGACCTTGGAAAGAGCAAGTAGTGGCAGTTGTGTTTCAGGGTTTGAAGTGTTCCGGGGTCTGTCAGTGGTTATCACCGGCAGGTCGTAAAAGCTGATGCAGAGAAGGGTCCCAACAGACTCTCCAAATTTGCCCCCACCCTCAGGGTGTGAAATACAGTCAACTCTGCAGCAGTACCACCTATCACTGCTGCAGATGTAACAGCCAAGAAACCTGTAGAAGTCCATTCCCAGTATTGTTAGGTCAGATCAGAAGCATTACCATAATTATCATGCAATTTAGTCTGAGTAGTAACTCCAAGAACTAATGCAAGTTACAACCATTGGGAAATCCAACAGTATTGACTCCTTGTAGATGCAATGTAACTCGTATTATCATATACCTTGATGCTGTATAATGTCAAAAGAATAAATATATTGTCTGTGTGGGACAATATAGCAATTAAGTCTGGGCGGTGAACTCCGCTTCGCTCGCAGTGTTTGCAGAGTTTTCCGCACTCCGCGTTATGCGGAGCTCGCGGAGTTCCGAAAAACTCTGCTTTGCGTAACGGAGCAGAGTTTTTTTCCTCGCTCAGGTTCGTAAATGTCAAGTTGGCGAGCGAGAAAAATTCACCTCTCGGTGAGATTTTTTCTCGCTCGCGATTGTCTACATCAAGGTGGCGAGCGCGAGCGTGAAAAATCAACCTCCCGGTGAGATTTCTCAATGCGGGCGCTCAGATTTCTCATTGCGAGTGGTCCCGTATGCTCGCGACCGCTCGGTTTGAGAAACCGTCCATTAGTGTTGAGAAAGCTGCTGCTCGAGTAAAAATCTACTCGAGGGGCAGAAAGGAAGCAGCGCCTGCTTGCGCTATGCATGGTGCTGTTCACGATGATTGCACAGTGCGGACAAGCACCTGGCACTGAAAATCTCTGCGAACGGCATTTATGTAACGCACTCCACTGCTCGCGGAGTTCCGTGTGGCGTGGTGGAGGTTTTTTTCCACTTTTGGAACTCCGCGAACTCCGCCCAGGCTTAATGGCAATCACATATGTACAGCTTACATGCTTATAATCCACTCCCTCATTCGTGTCAGCCAAGCATCTGTGGGAGACCGCCCTCAACACTCATTCCATTTAAAGTCCTGTTGTGGAGGACGCTAAAAGCACATTGAAACACACATTTCACAAAACTGTACAAGTCTACCACAACATAGGAGACAGAGAGGGTATGCATGTGTTAGTGTGTGTAGATCAAACATCCCTGGTGAAAATCTACAGACTCTGTACATCATCTGACTGAAAACACTCATATCCAACTTTGACCCTCACTATACATCAATAATTGGTTTCACACACTACAAACACCCCCTTTGAGACACTACAGCATGGATAAGGCTAGGGCTGTTGTATCCCTGGTACAAACATATCTAGTGGGTCCCTGTATGCAACATCACTGAATGTATGTTCCCATTACATCTGAATGGTTTCCCCTAAGTCCAGATCAGTGACAATTTATAGGCACACACTCACAAAATCTACATGTGGAAGGCAATGGGACAAGGACACAGTTTAGATTGTACCTTCATCAATGTCACCATGTGCATAGGACCTGTGGCATGGTGTATAATAGGGCCAACCAATATTGTCACATAGTGGCACGCTCATGTGGCTGATGTGTAAGTGCAAATCCAAAAAACAACACTACAGTAACAGTAGTAGTCAGACATCTATGAGGAGTATGTTGAAAGAACAGACATGTAAATGCTTACATGTGCCTCCAAAGTAACAAATAGCTATCACAATATTACAATCCCCATGTGTGGTGTCACAAATACATACTTAGTACATATGAAACACATACCCACCCTACATCTCAGGTAATACTGAAAGCCTGAAGACATGGACATTGGGCAAGGCAAGATGCTATACTTACCAAAGCAGATAACACACAAAGCAATGTTTGTCCCAATTGGAACTCACCCACTCGTAAAACTCATAAAACCACTGAACATTTGACCCTCATCCTCTGTCACTCCATAGCTTGTCCCAAGGTTTGACTATACTTGCCACTGCAAATGGATCAGCTATTATGGCAGAAACAAACCCAACAGTTGTCATGCATCCCAAAATGTTCAATAACATCAAATAGCAGTAGTAGCAAAGGCATGACATAGGTCAACATAAACTATTATGTCTTTATTGAGACAAATCATCAAGGTTTGGAAACAAAGGCCGATGGCCAGTCCAAAAATGGGATTGTGGCCTAGCACACTGCTGTGCCACATAACTTTACAACCCGCTCTCTGCCAGGGACACCTCCCCAGGAAAGGGATTTCAATGGGCAGTCACGGCACCTCTGAAAAGTCCTTCGGGTGGGCTGGCGTTCGGATTGTGGGAGCTAGGTTGGTCCTTGGGAGGGCTGGGCTCAGAATTGGGAGGGTTGGGTAGTTCGGTGGGAGTGCTGGCCTTGGGATTGGGAGGCCTGGCTTGGGGTGTGGGAGGGATGGGCTAAGATTTGGGAGGGCTGGATCGAATCATGCGAGGTATGTTGTAGGCGTTTAGGGTACTGATGGGTGGGGGAACAGGTTAAGCATTCTTCTTCTGCTTAGAAGGTCTGGGGTGGGTTGGGGAAGAGGTCCTTTTGGTTTTAGGAGGGGGTGAGTTGGTAACAGGGTGCGTGGGTTTTCACTTCTTACCACTTTGGTGGTAGGGAGTGGTTTAGTAGGGGGGCAGAGTTTTTGGGGGGTTGACATGGAAGGATAGGGTAGGGGTAGGAAAGCAGACCTTTTGGGTTTAGGGGGTAGCTGTGGCAGGGAAGAGCTCAAGGGCAGACAGGGAAAGTGTTCTGGGAGATGGTGAGGAGGAATGGCAAGGGTTTGGGTGTGGGAGGTAGAGGGATGTGAGGTCTGAGGTGTGTATGTGTGTGCATGTCTCTGTGTGTCTGATGTCTGTTTGGCTGTAGAATGTTTGTGGTGTTTGGCAATGTGTGATGTGTCTGTGGATGGTGGTGTAGCTGTGGTGCCCAGGTGTGTGATGTATGTAGTGGCTGTGGCTGATGGTGTGCTTGTGGTGTCTGGGTGTGTGATGTCAGTAATGTCTGTGGCTGGTGGTGTGGGTGTGGTGTCTGGTTGTGTGACATCAGTAATGGCTGTGGCTGGTGGCATGTGTGTGGTGTCTGGGTGTGTGACATCAGTAGTGGCTGGTGGCATGGGTCTGGTGTGTGATGTCAGAAGTAGCAGTGGAAGGCTCTGGTGGAGTGGTGTCTGGGTGTATGTAAGTGGATTTGATGGTGAGGGTGGTGAGTGGGTGTGCTGACTATGTTTGGCTTTGCATGTGCTGTGTGTGACTGTTGAGGTGGATGCTTGATGATGTGTGCATGTGCTTTGGGGAGGTATGGGGATAGGGATAGTGGATGGGAAAATGGCAGGAGGTGGGGTGGAAAGATGGAAATGTTGGAAAGCTGCAGCGAGTATGGAAGCCAGAGCCTGAAAAGCTCTCTGTAGGCCAGACATGTCAACGTGAATGCCTTCCAGGTACAACACCATCAGATTTAGCTGGGGTGTTTGCATCTGGAGGGCATTAAGGAAGGCTGTCTGACCCACAGAGATCTGCCTCAGGTGGTCAATAGTCTCGAAACTCAGGCAGGCAGGGTAGACAGGGGCAGGGGGTGAGGTGCCTGGTGGGAGAGAGATTCCGCTGCTTAGGGGGCTGGCCCCGTACAACTGGCTGAGGAGCAGCAAGGAAGGTGAAGATGGAGGGGGGGTGGTGAACATGGATGCAGCAGACGCAGGTTCAGGTGGGTCAACCACCACCACCAGGGAGTGTCCACTGGAGCTTGACAATGATGATGATGATGACTTGTCGTCTTTCTCCTCCATTGCACTCCAACTACCCTCTGGGCCACTGGCTCCCTCTGTGTCACTGTGGTGAAGGGAACCACTTTGGCCAGCCGCTTTCCCAGCATTCCCAGCCCTGTCTCCTTTGCTGCCCTGGGTAGATGCTGAAATAAGGGTGTAATATGTTAATTGCAGTTGCCTAAACACACTAGGCAAGCATATCATAATACAACACATAACACAATAGCACTTTATAAGATCTTTACAAAGATATTAGCAGATAGACTGAGTGGAGTACTAGACGTGTTGCTACACGAAGATCAGAAGGGCTTTGTGCGTGGCAGAGGCATCAAGGAACTAACCTACAACTTAATTGGTGCTGCTGATATAGCAACCACATTTAAAATACCACTTGCAGCTATTACCATAGATGCGACTAAAGCATTCGATCGGGTCAATTGGACTTATTTGCAGGAAATTTTACAGCTTTCTAATTTGGGGGAAATTTCTGTAGGGCAATAGCTCTTTTATATAAGAATCTGACTGCCAGGGTTTTGGTGAATGGCAACATGTCCAATAGTTTTAACATCTATAGGGGAACTAGGCAGGGGTGTCCATTGTCTCCCCTACTTTTTAATTTGTACATCGAGCCGCTAGCCGAAAAGATAAGGCGTCAGGAGAGCATACAACCTTTTAGGTTTCAGGAGTGGGAGAAAAAAGTAGGGCTTTATGCTGACGATTTAGTAGTGTATACCTCAGATCTTAACACAGCACTGCCAATAGTTTACGACCTGGCAGCCCAGTTTGGGCGGATATCAGGGCATGAGATTAATGAAAACAAAACAGTTGTGATGAAGTGGAATATTGACTCGCAATTGAGCTGTGTAAAGGAAGAAATGAGATACCTAGGAATTCAAATCATGCAGAAAATAGAACAAATCCCCGAAAAGAACTTCCAGAAGGTTAATAAGGCAGTAGGGAAACTTCTACTTAGTTGGTCTCACCTTCCTCTAACAATTTACGGTAGAGTAAACCTTGTAAAAATGGCAATCCTTCCTAAGTTTACGTTTTTGTTTCAAAATATTCCAATGGCCTTTAAGGATGCTTGGCTTAAAAAATCCCAATCCAAAGTAATGAGCTTCATCTGGGCATCGAAAGGTACGAGAATTGCCTGGAAAAAGCTTAGACGGCAGTATGATAAAGGAGGGCTACGACTCCCGGATTTGTCTTATTATGCTTGGGTGTTTTTATTAAAAGGAGGAAAATGTTTATTAAGCAAGCCAGACAGCTCTGATATTGGGAGAATGTTCAACGCCATGTTATCTGATGTACAAGGGGGTGAGCAGGATTTCATACATAAATATGGAGATCCTAGCTATTTAAAAAAAGTAAGGCTTAAGACTCTGCAAAGTTTTGCAATAACTTGGCATAAAATTAGGAGAGACTCTAATATGAGCTATTACAGTGGACTGGCTCCTGTTTGGGACTCTCCGGGTTCGCCGGAATGGTCAAGGGACTGTCGGGCTGGTCCCTTGAAAGAAGCAGGGATAAACACCTGGGGTCAACTGATGGTTGATGGAGTCTTGATCCCCTGGGAGGAGGCCCAGGAGATAGCGGTTGGGCAACTGTCAAAATTTAAATACCTGCAAATTAAAAGTTGGAGCCTCACGGATGGGTTAGGTGCAGGACAATCTAACGCACTAGAATCCTCAATACAATCTGAAGGATGCTGTGGCAAAGAGGTGGCAAGATGGTACTGGAGCTTAGTGGAGAGCTCGGATGGAGACTTCAACCTGCCTGTAACACTGTGGGAAAAGAGCTTGCCGGGAGAGCAGTCTATAGACTTATGGCAAGTATCTTGTAACATGCTATACTTCACAGTACGTGCCGCAAATTTAAGGCGGAACCACCTCTTTTGTCTCCACAGGGTCTACTGGACGCCATATAAACTGGCAAAATTTGCGAAAGGTGTCATGCCGAGATGTCCTAAGTGTGGGGAAGAGAAAAGTAATGACGAACATATGTTTTTGGATTGCCCGGTATTACGAGATTTTTGGCATTTTTGGCGTAGTACGATATCGTTAATACTTGGAGAATTGATCCAGGTAAGCATATCCCTTGTCTTTTTTGGGCTTCCATTTAATTATGAAACACTATCGCAAAACACAAGGAAATTAATGTTCTACCTAATATTGCTTGCCCGCAGAGAAATTTGTAAGTATTGGATTAAAGCTATGCCCCCGAATAAAGTAGAATGGTTAGCTTCTATAAAATATACAGCTAAGATGGACAGAGCTGTAAAGCGCAAGCGTAATGAGATTTGGCTCCCCTTTGAGAACTGGATAACCTCTTTATAACTGTGAACAACTATAGTCCTATGATTAGGCCTTTATACCATATTGCTTGACTACCCCGGTGGCAGCCTTGAGAGGGTCTGGTCGATTGCGGGGCTTCCTATGGTCGGAGTAATAGAAGCAAGGTATAGAGTGACCCATCTTAGGTCTGAATACAAAAGGGCTCCGGATGGTGCTATACTCGGGGAGACCCCGGAGTTTCGTTTCTTTATTCCTTTGGTGGACCTAGGCTGATGAGGACTTAAAAAAAAAGAAAATAAAAAAATAGCACTTATCCCAAATTGTTCAAGGATAACTAAATTGGTCCCAACATTGGCATGAGAGCATACATGACGGGTACATCACCTGTGCACAGTCACACATAATCTTGCCATTACCACAGTCTGCTCCAACTGCATGTGTGACCGTATTCCAAATCCACCCTCATGTGTGTATCATGAGATGTCGTCACCCTGACAACCATAGTTACCTGATGTCATCAAATGGGATGTCCATATGGAATTCATGACTATCTATCCACACAAGGCCGGCAATAAACAAATGGTCAGGTTTTGCCAACCCACTACATGTAGAACTGCTGGGCACCTGCTGCAGAGAAGTATCAGTATAATGTGACTAACATTAATCACGTGACATGGAAGTGCCCATGCCACACTGTTCACACTTCCCAAGTGACACTTATACTTCTGTCCACTACAAAATGACACACTTGATAGATTCACATGAGCAGCCTAGCTAGGTGTCACATGTAGTACAGAAGAGTAGAATGGAGACAATGTTGCTCCAATTGGTGTGAGATTGCAGAACAAATGGCCATTGTACATGAGTCTGCCTAGGAACATCCCTGTCTAGATTGTCTCATGTGAGCACATCTTTTTGAAACAGAAAATCTCAATGCCATCAGAACATTGAAAGTACATGAGGTATAGGAAATTTCCTGTCCATAAAGAGGTCTCACTCGTGTCCACAAGGTAAGTAGATTCACTGTACTTTCCATGTTTTGCTATAACAAATACCGATGTAGGCTGAGTGGTGACACACACATATGACACCAGCATGTCAGCATATCACTCCCTGATGAAAATCACCAGCCACAGAATGACCCTACACAGATGCACATGTGCATCCCATCTGACTGGAAACACCATTTTCAATGGCATGCAATGGAACTTTGCCAGAAAATACTGTTATGTTATATTATAACAATGTATTGAGCGCACGAATACCAGAGGTGTCTTGGCACTAGCAGTCCTGAGCAAAACAACCTAGCCCTAGTTAATACATAATCATGTTTTAAGATCCTTCCTGAAGGCTGTTAAATTAGGCAGGGGATTTATGTGGGTCGCTAAGCAATTCAACATTTTGATGGATCCTCATATGAAAATTCGGCCACCCCAGTTCGCATTTTGTATTCTGGGTAGTAGCATGAGGTTTGCCCCTGCCGAGCGAAGGGGTCTGTTAGGGGAGTACCAATTCAAGGACTGACTTAAAAACTGCGGGCCTGTGTTATGAAGCGCCCTATAATGGAATTTGATGCAACCTCTTACCAGAAGCCAGTGCAGATCGTGAAATTCCTTAGCCACAGATTGGAATTGATGTATGTCTAGGAGAAGCCTGGCTGCTGCATTCTCAAATGTTTTTCAAACGTTTTTCCTGTATATTCAAGTAAAGGCCATTGCAATAGTCTAACTTAGATAATACCAAGGTGGTAATTATGGTCTTCTTGGTATGGGCAGGAATGTAGGGGAAGATTTTTTTTTTAGATTTAAGTAAATAAAAATTGGGGGAGGTGATAGCATTGACCTGCTGCCCGGAGTTTAGTTTTTCAACAATTATCCCTCCTAAGATTTAGCCGTGGTCACTGGGATGGGTAAAGGGCCAAGTTCGTCAGGCCACCCGGCTGGAGACCATTTAGGGGAGAGGTTTTCAAACAAGGCTACCTCGGTCTTTCCTGAGTTTTGTGTTAGGCAGTGCATCCAGGAGCTGACAGCTAGCATGCAGTCATAGCATTGAGCGGCAATTTTGGTGCCATTTCTGAAGGCTGACAGGATGATTTGAATATCATCAGCATAAGTAGTCAGAAACAGGCCAAAGGATCTGATCAGATTTGCTAGTTCTGTGACATATGTATTAAATAATAGGATGTACCCTGCAGAACTCCTCATGGAAGTGTGAAGGGGGAAGATGCATACAGGCCCAAGTCCACTGAATGTTGTCTTCCTGAAAGGAGGGACGAGATTAATGTTAGGGCTTTCTATTTAGTTCCCAAGGAGCTCAAGCGGCTTATCAACAGCTTGTGGTCAACAGCACTGAATGTTTTCGAGAAATAAAGAAGGATGAGTGCTGCCGCTCCCCGTCATCTAGTACTGTCCTGATTTCCTCAGTGGCTTTGATCAAGGCTGTTTCTGTACTATGCCCCAACCTGAAGGTAAATTGAGTCTCATCAAGAGGTTTGTTGTCATGTAGATAGTTGGCTAGCTGAGTGTTCTTCACTTTCTCCACTATCTTAGCAAAAAGTGGGAGACACAAGATAGGTCAGTAGCTATTGGGTTCTGCCAGGTCCAGGTTGTGTTTCTTTAGGAGAGTCAAAATATAAAGACCTTTTTCCACATGGAAGGAAAGACTCCAGTACTAAACATGGAATTGAAGATGGATGATAGACTAATGCCTATGTTTTCAGGGGCCTGTTTGAGAACCAAAGTAGGACAATCTGATCTCTAGTAACTGGAGAGAATTCAGAGAAGGAGCGTAGGATGGAGTTAGATTAGGCACTAACCTCCATTGCTGAGAAGTAGAAGCTATCTTGAAATTAGAATAGATTTATTCCACTTTATCCTGGAAATGCAGTGCTAATATGTCACAAAAGGCTTGGGAGTGCTTACTTACTGCATTGCCGTGGTGTGTAGTAAGTTTAGATACCACCTGAAAGAGTTCTTTGGTGGAGTTTTTGGCTGATCATGTATGGAACAGTTGTACATGTGACAGTACAGCACGTAAAGGTACACATGACAGCATGTAGTCAACAAAGTATATGGCACCAATGGTGTTCGCCACCTCATGTTACTCTACATTCCCCACTTACCAAGGGGGTGTAATGCTCAGTGCCTGTATCTAGGGTGCATTGTGTCACATGCCATAAGTAAGTGGTCCACCTTCAAATGAGACACAGTAGTGAGGGAGTATCACTCCAAACACAAGGCCGACATGTGCCTGTTTCGGATCACTGTCACACATGGCTTTCAAAGATGATGTAGGTCATCTGAGCCAAAAGGTAGACATATGGCTGCTGAACAATGGAAACACATATTTGACTTTAGCATGCTTAGTTCCTGTTGACATGTAAAATATATAAAGGTGAACCCCATGCTCCTACTATCAGACCTACACATGCAACAACACTCCCATTGTGTGGGGCATGAGTCACCTACAAGCTTGAAGGGGTAATAGCTGCCTGTAACAAAAGATAGATGGTCATGCATATTGTTTCACTCAGGGAAGTACTCACTGACTCCTAGATGCTGTTGGGCTCTCAACGGCCCATCAAGGTCCAGGTATGCCACTGCCAGAATGTGGTCCATTAGGGGGATCAGGGTTCGGTGAGTGCCCCTTCTGCCTGGGGAGGACATCCCCAGCTGGACCGTCATGATCTTCCAGTTCCAGCATCTCAGGTCTTCCCACCTTTTTCTGTAGTGAACACTGTGCCGATTAGCGACCCCTAGAGCCCGCACTTTCCGGGCGATGGATTTCCACATGGACACCTTCTAATGGGTGTTGACCTGTATGGATGCAATAGATGAAGAGGCTGAGTGGACACACAAGATATAGGTTATCAGCTAGAGTGACACAGAGGTAGTAGATAGCAAGCATAGACATCTAACAACATTGCAAACATTACATGTTTGAAGCACACATACTGAGCACCAGAAAATCCATTACTGCACAATTTCAATGACCTCTGAGTACTACCCTCCATCATGATCATGCCTATACTCACTGTGTCATACTCCTGACATCAAGTACCCATGGCCCACACCACATGTGCTCTGAAAAGTGTTTCCATGTAACACAGCACACCAATGAGTCCTCATGAAGGCTACAGTAGTATTGCAGACATAACTGACACCTGAACAGTCTGGACAAATTACAGCACTTCTACCATTGCATTGAGTACGTGCCAAGTTTGGGGTCACAAAAAGGGCTGCCATGCATGTAAATTATAACTCCCACTCTGTGGATCAGTGGACATGTTGATTACTAATTTAGACTTCATACTACGTCCTCATGTGTCTGTGTGGGAAGTCTTGATATCACATAACACACCATATGCCATATCTGGCAGTGTGTATAGAATGACATCAACATACCATTTTACAGAAGTCATGATTGTGCACAATTACACAGCAGGTGATGCACTTCGGAAGTGCACTGCAGATGTATCGAACTATCTACAGTGAACATTTTTCACATGAACAATGTTCCTGTACAATGGTAGGATCACTCATATGACAGTACAATCCGAGGCATATGGGAGTACGGGGCCTGTGCTAAGGCAATGACACACAGTGACAAAATGGGTCCATGGGCAGTAGTCTCGTGTCTGGGGCTCTCATCTTGCACCATACCGAATTTAGTATCACCAGGTGCATTTAGGCCAACTCATGCTCCTGTTACACTGATTCAGGCCACATCTGAGGATCTGCAGATCTACAGGGGGAGTACACTTTGCATCAATTCCATTGAGTAATACACTCTGCTCCAGCTTAGGCCATGTAGAATACAAGGCACAAATCATTGTCAGTGTTTGATCTCTGCATGCTGAGCACACTAGTCCCACACGGCCATCACATTGCCACATTTACCATACCTAACAGTACATCTAGTGGCCATCCTATATATCAGATTAGAGTTGTGGGTCACTGTGAAGGGGTCTGTGGGGTTTTCTTACCTCCCTAACGACATGTTGGTGATGCCTCATGTGTGCTGAGCAATTAATGGGATTGTACCAATAGCTCACATATCCTGTATATCCCACTCCCAGAAAACATACTCAAGTTTGGATGTAAAGCCTATACATTTTTAACACATCTGCCATATCATGATATGTATAGTCAAAATTTGCAAAAATTAGGTTTACACATGCATAGATCTGTGCATACAGTTGGTTTATGGTTCTGGGGCATATGCACATCACCATGATGATGTTACCTCCACAAATTTCAGCGCCACATGTACCATAACTCTTTGTGTCCTATGTTGGGGCCACACCATCTGACATAAAATACTCTGATGTCAGTCTGGGACTCTGAGCCACAATGTGGGCCATGGGCATGGATAGGATAAATCTTGCAGTGTACACATTGTATCAGCAGTACTCACCTGCTCCTCTGGTGAGCCATAGAACTGGTGGTACAGGGGAAGGACCCCATCGACCAGGGTCTGGATCTCCTCTGGAGTGAAGGAAGGGGCCCTGATCCCCGTACAGTATGACATGGTAGGTCCCAGAGTTGGTAAACAGCAGCTGCAGATGAGGAGGTGTAGTAAGCAGCAGTGTCTGGAGGCAAGTGATTTGTTTCCCAAACCGCAACTTTTAAGTACACCACATAGGTGGTCTTTTGTCTAGACTGCCACAGACATTGGACTGTGGTGGTCGCATTTTACAACATTAGCCAATGGCTGTGACTGCCGTGGTAGACTCCGTCTACCCTATGGTTCAAATCTGTTGGTGGTCGCAGAATGAGCCTGTCCCATTGGAGAACTCAGGAATCCACATAGGCGGTCACCTCTGTCGGCAGACACATCCTTTGAACTGCCATGGTCACATTTTCTAAATGTAGCCTATGGATTTGAGGAGCATGGTATAATCAGCCTCCAGCGCAGTTAAAATTAGCTGGTGGTTGGCTATCTTGCATGTCCTATTGGAGAGTCTAGGCCTCCACCATGTCAGTGTTGTAAATTAAATTATGAAACACTCTTCTAAATGTGTATTTGCTGATATTTGAATGTTGGAACATGTCACATGATGTAGGACACCATTCCCCTGCCTATACCTTTGCTCACACGTCTGTTTTGTTCATGAATGTGCATGTACACACGATTACCATGGTGCAGTGTAGAACGGCGGTAACAGTAGTAATGTGTGCAATGTGGACTCCACAACATGACGGTGGTCACCATACCAAAGAACTGTTTATGATGTACACAGTGCTGTTACAGACAAATGTGAACTCCAGACTAGTGCTGATAGGTGGAAGTTGTAATGAAAGCAGTGCATCCAAATCATCCGGGTGACTCCTTTATATATATATAAAATGTCTATGTAATACTTTTGGCTATCCTACCCCTGGAATGGGCTCTCCCACAACAGTGGCCAATGGGGGAAATGTAGCATCCAGTAATATATCTTGTGCATTTCAGCCACTTTCCTCATACAAAAAGTTGCCATGTATGATATTTTTGATTTGTAAATGCAGTGAAGTGAACTGCTGTGCACTGCTCACACATACATTAATGTTTGTTCACATCACTTTTGGATGTGGCTTGGTATATGTTAGTGTGGACACTGTGACCTATATCCATTTGTGTCTACTCCACACATAGGAACCTTGGCCGAGGGATGAGACAACAGCCTCCAGTATACAGGCAATTCCCAGACCTTCTAACTATTGAAGACAGAGATGTCATCTGGAAGTTTTCTCTTAATAGGCAGACAATACAAGATTTATATGACCAGTTGGAGCCTCATTTACGTCTTCGAAGACACTATCCCACAGCTCGGACACCAATGGCGAAAGTAATGTCTGCAGTGCATTTCCTGGCCACAGGTTCCTTTCAGAACACTGTGTCCAGATCTGGTGGATTGTCACAACCTATGTTTAGTGGCGTACTGCGGGATGTACTTTCAGCGATGAGAAGACTCATGGACAGCTATATTTAGTTCCCCAGGCATGCTGATTTGGCCAATGAGAAGGGTGACTTCTGTGGATTTGGTCCCATCCCACATGTGATTGGATCTATTGATGGCACACATATAGCCTTGGTACAACCGCAAGACAGAGAACAGGTCTATAGGAACAGGAAGCACTTCCATTCTATCAACGTGCAAGCGGTTGTTTAGTGTATATACACACTTTCACACACCTGTGCCAGATATCCAGGTACTGCCCATGACTCCTTCGTAATGCGGAACAGCAACATTCCCCAGCTGATGACACAACTACTACAGAAGAGAGGACCTGGCTTGCTGGTGAGTGTGATGTGTCCAACCTTTGTGTGTGTGATGTCAGGTCGCATGTTCAGAAAGTGTGTGACAATTTTTAACACTTCTGTCTGTCTTACATTTAGGAGACTCAGCGTATCCCAACTGCCCATGGTTATTGACACCACTGAGGAATCCAACAACGCCAGGGGGAGTCCACTTCAATGAGGTCCATGGAAGAACACAGTGGACAGTGGAGTGGGCTTTTGGTCTCCTAAGGGCTAGATTCAGATGTCTGGACAAGATGGGGGAGCCCTCCTTCACTCACCCGGGAAGGTGTGTCAGATCACCGTTGCCTGCTGTATGCTCCACAACCTTGCACTGCGACAGAACATCCCTCTCATTGCAGAGGATGGAGGCCAGCAGGAGCCACAGGTGAGAATCCTGAAATGGCAATTGATGATGATAGTGGTGTTGAGGAAGGAGTTGACATGTGTCAAGAGTTCATCAACAACTTCTTCTCATGAGTGTAATTATGTTATGTGCTGTCATTACTTAGCCTGTTACAATGACTTGTTGTGACGATGTGAGGCAGTTTTACCTGGATACATGTTTGGTATGTACATCAGTGGAAATCTCTGTGCACGGGTGTTTGTGAGGAAGCTTTTGACACATGTTCACGTAATAGTTGTTGCTTTGTGTAGGTGACATTTAGACATGTACTGTGCACTCCAGAAGTGGACTGTGTTTGGTGTCATACGTATGGCTTCATTGCTAATCTTTTTGTATTGGTCTGTTGTAGGTACCTTCACTATGTCATCCTCAATTGGGCATTTCAGGGATGTGACATCAGCAAGTATATGATGCTGTTACAAAGTATGAAGTGGACATGGATTGTTCCTGGAGATGTCTGGCACAGACCTTTGGTGTACAACTCCAGTAACAAGCCTGCTTACACTGTTATAGGATGGAAGTTGCAATGAATCCATTGTACTTGTTCCCTGTCATGTGGTGGTCCTATTGACTTATGTGTGCCATCATGATGCTCCAACACAATGTTGTTGTTGGGCCAAATCATGCTAATCTCCCTTCACATTGGCTAAGGAACTGGATGTAGCTGTCTCATCATTGTGAGCCGCAGTGCATGTGGCATACCACTGACATTTGTAGATGACATTCCACCAGAGGCAGCCACACTGGATTGGAAAGGACCTGTGCAGAGAATCTGTTGTACTGGCATTTATTGGTTTCTGTATTTCACTGATTTGTGATTCATATTGTAAGTTTGTCAATATGGCACCAGCTGATGACATGAACAAATTGGCACTTGCCTATACATTTTGGCAACTTGTCCAACCATCTTGTTCAGGCCTGGATGTAACATTTATGGCAACTGATACTGATCACTGTTGCATTATTAGCTCTGTTTCTGACACTATGTCAGCCTGAGGTTGGAACCCTGGAGTAAACTTGGGATGAGATGATGCACTTGTGTATCTCTGTTTGGATTACATGGCTGCGATACTCATTTGCACATTGTAGACAATCCACATATTGATGCATACATAAGTTGGCCATAGTTATATTTGGCTATTCATATGGTGATTACTTCATACCTTGCTAGATGTGAATGATGTTACAGGAGCTAAAGAATTTGTGAGCAGTGAATTCATTGCAGTGCACATTGTGAAATAAAAAGTGGATTTAACGTACAATTAGTGAAAACACAAGAGTGTAGCAGTCAAGGTTGGTGGATGAATCCATTTTTGTAGGAGCCACATTATCTCAAGTCCAAATTCCAACAGACTCCTACCATCAGAAATGGAAAAGTGTACAGGAAGAGTCAACAAATTAAACATGTTGCACACAAAGTGGGACATCAGAAGTGATGTTTCTTCCTGGCGGTGATTGATGCCTTACCACCCGAACCTCCCAGATCTTTCCTTGGATGCCCTGGCTGGCAATGGGTGGGGCGATCCACTACTGCAGGATCAGGGGTGTCTGAAGAGTCTTTATCTGTCAGGGCCTCCCTTCCTGTGGCTGTTGTAGATGTAGAAGGGCAAAATGTAGTTGTACCACAGGAAGGGGTAGGTGGTGGGGAAAATCCCTGCAGAGTGTGGTGTTCATGCCCCTCAGTACCTCAATCAGCTGTCCCATGTTGTCAGTGTGTGTGTTGAGCAGCAGATCTAAGGACCTCTGTAGCTGCTTTATCTCCCAGAGTTCCTCAAGTACCTGGCCCATCACTCCTTCATTGGCCTGGGTGTGATTAGCACCAGAGGCCACACTTTGCCAGCCCACTGTTACCATCCCACAACCCCTGCCCCCACTGGCCTGTGTCCTTCGCAAGAGATGTTGCTGCCTGTGCTAGGAGCACAGGTTGTTGAGGTAGAGGTCAGCACAGATGTTGCAGCTGGGGTGGGAGATGTGGCTGTGGGCATGGTGAGATTCACTGTTGCTGTGTGCTCAGGCCCACTAGATGGGCAGGTAGGTCCTCCACGTCCACTTCTGCATTGCTGAAGGCTTGATCAAGGGGTGGAGGTGGAGTCTGGGCAGGGTCTTGACTCTGGGTAGATGTTGTGCCAGGCCCACTTGTTTAGAGAAAGAGTACATTGTTATTGTTTTAAGAGTGTTTTGTACATCCACATCAATATTACACAGTGAGTTTAGGCCTGTGAAGAACATTAGGGATATAGGTTAACATTGAGCGCTCTTCCCTTTGTTCATGACTTGTTTCTAGACATTGGGAGACATCCTTTACATGAGGTGGTATTGTCCGGATATTTTGCTGTGTAGATCTGCTTCTTGTGGAAATGAGGGATGGACATGCCATCTCCAAATGACTTTCACAGAACAGCTTGTACGAATAATATCTGTATATGTAAAATCCAATTCCCAGTTGTGTACAATACAGGTATACACACAACTTGGTTATTTGTTTATTATTGGTACTCATTTAGGCTGTGCATTATCATTGGGTCACCAGACAAATCATACCATCTGTGACACCATGATGCATTTATGATATTTGATGTTCACATTTGATATGGTGTCACTCATGGCCTCATTCTTTTCATGTATAAAGACCAGGAGAAGATCAGGATGAGTAGGCATACAAGTCTCTGATTGTGTTGAGTGCTTAGCGCATATGACCCAGGGAACAATTGAGACATGGCTGACAAGTTATTATGGAGTAAGACACTCATGACTCTTGTTTAGGGTCCAAGCAACAGGGCCTCATGGTAGACATAGTCACTTTAGTCTCCCATACCGCAGACTTTACCAAAGCCTACCTGCATGTGAGCTGAAAATCAGTTGAGACATGTCTGACAAGTGAGGATGGTCAAACAGCACTAGTACATCTTGTTTAGTCTTCAAGCAACAGGCACTCATGGTAGATGTAGTCATTCCAGTCTCCTGTAGCCCCCACTTGTCCAATGGCTACCTGCATGTGAGCTAAACATCAGCTGGAAGATGGATGACAAGTGAGCATGGAGAGAGTAAACTGATGCCTCTTGTTTAGTGTTCAATCAACAGGGTCTCATGGTAGATGTAGTCACTTCAGTCTCCCATATACCAAACCTTACTAATGGCTACCTGCCTGTAAGCTGAACATCAGAAGAGACATGGCTGACAAGAGAGTATGAAGGAAGGGCACTGGTGCCTCTTGTTTAGTGTTGAAGCAACAGGGCCTCATGGTAGTTGTAGTAATGTACTCTCAAACTTACTTACAATAGCTAAACTGGATTTGTATTACATACAGGTTTGCAAGATGAAGTAGTGCTGGCCCATACTATTAGCCATTTACACATGATAAGGGTCCTGGAATGGTGATTTGATGTTAACCCCTTCGCTGCTAGGCCTTTTCCCCTCCTGTGCTAAGCCTTTTTTTGGCTATTTGGGGTAGTGCGCGCTTAGTCCCCTGTAACTTTTTGACCACATAAGGTATCCATGCCAAATTTGCGTCCTTTTTTTCTAACATCATGGGGATTGTAAAGGTACCCAGGGTTTGTGGGTTCCCCTGGAGGGGACCCAGAAATTTGTCAAAATACAGCTAAATTTTGGTTTTTTTGGAAAAAGGCAAAAAAAGGGCTACAGATGAAAGCATCTTGATTTTTCCCTGCAAATGGCATCAAAAAGGGGTTGTGGGGATGAAATCACCATCTTCCCAGCTTTCAGGGACAAGCAGACTTTTGTCAGAAAACCAACTTTTTTTACACAGTTTTGGCATTTTTCTGGGACATAGCCTATTTTTGCTATTTTTTGTGCTTTCAACCTCCTTCCAGTTAATGGTAGAAATGGGTATGAAACCAATAATGGATCCTGGAAAGCCATACATTTATGAAAAGTAGACAAAATTCTGAATTCAGCAAGGGGTCATTTGTGTAGATCCTTAAAGTTTTCCTTATAGAAACTAACAGTTAAATAAAGGAAAAATTGAAAATTAGTTGAAAAAAACAGCCATTTGTGTCAACGTTTTCACCTGTAACTTCTTCTAATTATGACAGCTATTTGAAGGCAATATACCGTTATATCCGCTGGACCTTTCTAGTTGTGGGGATATATAGGACTTGTAGGTTCACCAAGAACCCGACGAACCCAGAGCCAATAATTGAGCAACATCTTGCAATGATTTTTTTTAAGTACCGGGTATATAGCAATTATTTTGGGAAAATGTATACATGGAAAAATTGTTATGAAAGACACCTATGTATTTCTGAAATGGGAACAAAATGTAGATTTTAGAAACAGTAGATATTTGCACATTTCCGAAATTGGGAGTACCCATACTAGCATGAGAATTATAGGTCATTTTTCAAAATGACTTATTTTTACACATTGTCTTTCATTTGGAAGGCAGAAATGCATCGAAAGTCAATAGGTAATAACAGTTGCTCTACAATTCTGTGTTACCCTAAGTCTCCCGATAAAAATGGTACCTCACTTGTGTGGGTAGCCCTTGTGCCCACAACAGGAAATGGCTCAAAATGCAACTTGGACGTACCACATTTTCACAATGAAAAATTACCCTTTTTTTGCAAAGTGCCTAGGTGTAGTTTTTGAACCCTAGCTCTGCCGGCACCTAGGGAAACCTAGCAAACCTATACATTTTTGAAAACTAGACACCCAGGGAATCCAGGATGGGGTGACTTGACTGCCTCCCACCAGGTTCTGTTACCCAGAATCCCTTGCAAACATAAAAAATTGTCAAAAAATCACATTTTCCCCACATTTCTGTGGTGGAAAGGTCTGGAATCTGCGTGGATCCACAAATTTCCACCCACCCCGCGTTCCCCAAAGTCTAACGAGAAAAATGGTACCTCACTTGTGTGGGTCGGCCTAGTGCCTGCGACAGAAAACGGCGCAAAACGCAACGTGGTCACACCTCAATTTCGCAGTGAAAAATGACCCTTTTTGGCAAAGTGCCTAGCTGTAGTTTTTGAACCCTAGCTCTGCCGGCACCTAGGGAAACCTAGCAAACCTATACATTTTTGAAAACTAGACACCCAGGGGAATCCAGGATGGGGTGACTTGACTGCCTCCCACCAGGTTCTGTTACCCAGAATCCCTTGCAAACATAACAAATTGTCCAAAAAAACACATTTTCCCCACATTTCTGTGGTGGAAAGTTCTGGAATCTGCGTGGATCCACAAATTTCCACCCACCCCGCGTTCCCCAAAGTCTTACGAGAAAAATGGTACCTCACTTGTGTGGGTCGGCCTAGTGCCTGCGACAGGAAACGGCGCAAAACGCAACGTGGTCACACCTCAATTTCGCAGTGAAAAATGACCCTTTTTTGGCAAAGTGCCTAGCTGTAGTTTTTGAACCCTACCTCTGCCGGCACCTAGGGAAACCTAGCAAACCTATACATTTTTGAAAACTAGACACCCAGGGGAATCCAGGATGGGGTGACTTGACTGCCTCCCACCAGGTTCTGTTACCCAGAATCCCTTGCAAACATAAAAAATTGTCCAAAAAACACATTTTCCCCACATTTCTGTGGTGGAAAGTTCTGGAATCTGCGTGGATCCACAAATTTCCACCCACCCCGCGTTCCCCAAAGTCTTACGAGAAAAATGGTACCTCACTTGTGTGGGTCGGCCTAGTGCCTGTGACAGGAAACGGCGCAAAACGCAACGTGGTCACATCTCAATTTCGCAGTGAAAAATGACCCTTTTTTGGCAAAGTGCCTAGCTGTAGTTTTTGAACCCTACCTCTGCCGGCACCTAGGAAACCTAGCAAACCTATACATTTTTGAAAACTAGACACCCAGGGGAATCCAGGATGGGGTGACTTGACTGCCTCCCACCAGGTTCTGTTACCCAGAATCCCTTGCAAACATAAAAAATTGTCCAAAAAAACACATTTTCCCCACATTTCTGTGGTGGAAAGTTCTGGAATCTGCGTGGATCCACAAATTTCCACCCACCCCGCGTTCCCCAAAGTCTTACGAGAAAAATGGTACCTCACTTGTGTGGGTCGGCCTAGTGCCTGCGACAGGAAACGGCGCAAAACGAAACGTGGTCACACCTCAATTTCGCAGTGAAAAATGACCCTTTTTTGGCAAAGTGCCTAGCTGTAGTTTTTGAACCCTACCTCTGCCGGCACCTAGGGAAACCTAGCAAACCTATACATTTTTGAAAACTAGACACCCAGAGGAATCCAGGATGGGGTGACTTGACTGCCTCCCACCAGGTTCTGTTACCCAGAATCCCTTGCAAACATAAAAAATTGTCCAAAAAACACATTTTCCCCACATTTCTGTGGTGGAAAGTTCTGGAATCTGCGTGGATCCACAAATTTCCACCTACCCCGCGTTCCCCAAAGTCTTACGAGAAAAATGGTACCTCACTTGTGTGGGTCGGCCTAGTGCCTGCGACAGGAAACGGCGCAAAACGCAATGCGGTCCCACCTCAATTTCGCAGTGAAAAATGACCCTTTTTTGGCAAAGTGCCTAGCTGTAGTTTTTGAACCCTACCTCTGCCGGCACCTAGGGAAACCTAGCAAGCCTATACATTTTTGAAAACTAGACACCCAGGGGAATCCAGGATGGGGTGACTTGACTGCCTCCCACCAGGTTCTGTTACCCAGAATCCCTTGCAAACATAAAAAATTGTCCAAAAAACACATTTTCCCCACATTTCTGTGGTGGAAAGTTCTGGAATCTGCGTGGATCCACAAATTTCCACCCACCCCGCGTTCCCCAAAGTCTTACGAGAAAAATGGTACCTCACTTGTGTGGGTCGGCCTAGTGCCTGCGACAGGAAACGGCGCAAAACGAAACGTGGTCACACCTCAATTTCGCAGTGAAAAATGACCCTTTTTTGGCAAAGTGCCTAGCTGTAGTTTTTGAACCCTACCTCTGCCGGCACCTAGGGAAACCTAGCAAACCTATACATTTTTGAAAACTAGACACCCAGAGGAATCCAGGATGGGGTGACTTGACTGCCTCCCACCAGGTTCTGTTACCCAGAATCCCTTGCAAACATAAAAAATTGTCCAAAAAACACATTTTCCCCACATTTCAGTGGTGGAAAGTTCTGGAATCTGCGTGGATCCACAAATTTCCACCCACCCCGCGTTCCCCAAAGTCTTATGAGAAAAATGGTACCTCACTTGTGTGGGTCGGCCTAGTGCCTGCGACAGGAAACGGCGCAAAACGCAACGTGGTCACACCTCAATTTCGCAGTGAAAAATGACCCTTTTTTGGCAAAGTGCCTAGCTGTAGTTTTTGAACCCTACCTCTGCCGGCACCTAGGGAAACCTAGCAAACCTATACATTTTTGAAAACTAGACACCCAGGGGAATCCAGGATGGGGTGACTTGACTGCCTCCCACCAGGTTCTGTTACCCAGAATCCCTTGCAAACATAAAAAATTGTCCCAAAAAACACATTTTCCCCACATTTCTGTGGTGGAAAGTTCTGGAATCTGCGTGGATCCACAAATTTCCACCCACCCCGCGTTCCCCAAAGTCTTACGAGAAAAATGGTACCTCACTTGTGTGGGTCGGCCTAGTGCCTGCGACAGGAAACGGCGCAAAACGCAACGTGGTCACACCTCAATTTCGCAGTGAAAAATGACCCTTTTTGGCAAAGTGCCTAGCTGTAGTTTTTGAACCCTACCTCTGCCGGCACCTAGGGAAACCTAGCAAACCTATACATTTTTGAAAACTAGATACCCAGGGGAATGCAGGATGGGGTGACTTGACTGGCTCCCACCAGGTTCTGTTACCCAGAATCCCTTGAAAACATAAAAAAATGTCCAAAAAACACATTTTCTCCACATTTCTGTGGTGGAAAGTTCTGGAATCTGCGTGGATCCACAAATTTCCACCCACCCCGCGTTCCCCAAAGTCTTACGAGAAAAATGGTACCTCACTTGTGTGGGTCGGCCTAGTGCCTGCGACAGGAAACGGTGCAAACGCAACGTGGTCACACCTCAATTTCGCAGTGAAAAATGACCCTTTTTTGGCAAAGTGCCTAGCTGTAGTTTTTGAACCCTACCTCTGCCGGCACCTAGGGAAACCTAGCAAACCTATACATTTTTGAAAACTAGACACCCAGGGGAATCCAGGATGGGGTGACTTGACTGCCTCCCACCAGGTTCTGTTACCCAGAATCCCTTGCAAACATAAAAAATTGTCCAAAAAAACACATTTTCCCCACATTTCTGTGGTGGAAAGTTCTGGAATCTGCGTGGATCCACAAATTTCCACCCACCCCGCGTTCCCCAAAGTCTTACGAGAAAAATGGTACCTCACTTGTGTGGGTCGGCCTAGTGCCTGCGACAGGAAACGGCGCAAAACGCAACGTGGTCACACCTCAATTTCGCAGTGAAAAATGACCCTTTTTTGGCAAAGTGCCTAGCTGTAGTTTTTGAACCCTACCGCTGCCGGCACCTAGGGAAACCTAGCAAACCTATACATTTTTGAAAACTAGACACCCAGGGGAATCCAGGATGGGGTGACTTGACTGCCTCCCACCAGGTTCTGTTACCCAGAATCCCTTGCAAACATAACAAATTGTCCAAAAAAACACATTTTCCCCACATTTCTGTGGTGGAAAGTTCTGGAATCTGCGTGGATCCACAAATTTCCACCCACCCCGCGTTCCCCAAAGTCTTACGAGAAAAATGGTACCTCACTTGTGTGGGTCGGCCTAGTGCCTGCGACAGGAAACGGCGCAAAATGCAATGCGGTCCCACCTCAATTTCGCAGTGAAAAATGACCCTTTTTGGCAAAGTGCCTAGCTGTAGTTTTTGAACCCTAGCTCTGCCGGCACCTAGGGAAACCTACCAAACACACACATTTCTGAAAAGTAGACACCCGGGGCCTTCCAGGGAGGTATGGCTTGCGTGGATCCCCCAACGTTTCCTTACCCAGAATCCCCTGCAAACCTCACTTTTAGCTGGAAAAAATCACTTTTTTCACACATTTGTGTGTGGGAAAGTGTGGCATCACTGGCCTCACACAAATTTCCTACCACCCAGCGTTCCCCCAGGTCTCCCGATAAAAATGGTGCCTCACTTGTGTGGGAGGCCCAAGTACCCGCGACAGGCAAGGGCCCACAACGTATTGAGGCGACCTCAAAATGGCCTTTCACAAAACCACCTGGTTTTGCAAGGGAGTCACCTGGGTTTTTGGCCCCGTGCTCGACGGCCATCTAGGAAACCTACCAAACCCACACATTTCTGAAAAGTAGACACCCGGGGGCTTCCAGGGAGGTATGGCTTGCGTGGATCCCCCAACGTTTCCTTACCCAGAATCCCTTGCAAACCTCAATTTTAGCTGAAAAATCACTTTTTTCACACATTTGTGTGTGGGAAAGTGTGGCATCACTGGCCTCACACAAATTTCCTACCACCCAGCGTTCCCCCAGGTCTCCCGATAAAAATGGTGCCTCACTTGTGTGGGAGGCCCAAGTACCCGCGACAGGCAAGGGCCCACAACGTATTGAGGCGACCTCAAAATGGCCTTTCACAAAACCACCTGGTTTTGCAGGGGAGTCACCTGGGTTTTGGCCCCGTGCTCGACGGCCATCTAGGGAAACCTACCAAACCCACACATTTCTGAAAAGTAGACACCCGGGGGCTTCCAGGGAGGTATGGCTTGCGTGGATCCCCCAACGTTTCCTTACCCAGAATCCCTTGCAAACCTCAATTTTAGCTGAAAAAATCACTTTTTCACACATTTGTGTGTGGGAAAGTGTGGCATCACTGGCCTCACACAAATTTCCTACCACCCAGCGTTCCCCAGGTCTCCCGATAAAAATGGTGCCTCACTTGTGTGGGAGGCCCAAGTACCCGTGACAGGCAAGGGCGCACAACGTATTGAGGCGACCTCAAAATGGCCTTTCACAAAACCACCTGGTTTTGCAAGGGGGTCACCTGGGTTTTTGGCCTCGTGCTCGGCGGCCATCTAGGAAGCCTACCAAACCCACACATTTCTGAAAAGTAGACACCCGGGGGCTTCCAGGGAGGTATGGCTTGCGTGGATCCCCCAACGTTTCCTTACCCAGAATCCCCTGCAAACCTCACTTTTAGCTGAAAAAATCACTTTTTCACACATTTGTGTGTGGGAAAGTGTGGCATCACTGGCCTCACACAAATTTCCTACCACCCAGCGTTCCCCCAGGTCTCCCGCTAAAAATGGTGCCTCACTTGTGTGGGAGGCCCAAGTACCCGCGACAGGCAAGGGCGCACAACGTATTGAGGCGACCTCAAAATGGCCTTTCACAAAACCACCTGGTTTTGCAAGGAGTCACCTGGGTTTTGGCCCCGTGCTCGGCGGCCATCTAGGAAACCTACCAAACCCACACATTTCTGAAAAGTAGACACCCGGGGCTTCCAGGGAGGTATGGCTTGCGTGGATCCCCCAACGTTTCCTTACCCAGAATCCCTTGCAAACCTCAATTTTAGCTGAAAAAATCACTTTTTTCACACATTTGTGTGTGGGAAAGTGTGGCATCACTGGCCTCACACAAATTTCCTACCACCCAGCGTTCCCCCAGGTCTCCCGATAAAAATGGTGCCTCACTTGTGTGGGAGGCCCAAGTACCACGACAGGCAAGGGCCCAAAACATTTTTGATAGGCAATGTTGATGTTGCCTCAAAGCGTTTGTGTCCTTGCCTGTCGTGGTACTAGGCCTCCCACACAAGTGAGGCACCATTCTATCGGGAGACCTGGGGAACGCTGGGTAGTAGAAATTTGTGTGAGGCCAGTGATGCCACACTCTCCACACACAAATGTGTGAAAAAAGTGATTTTTCAGCTAAAAGTGAGGTTTGCAGGGGATTCTGGGTAAGAAACGTTGAGGATCCACGCAAGCCATACCTCCCTGGAAGCCACCGAGTGTCTACTTTTCAGAAATGTGTGGGTTTGGTAGGTTTCCTAGATGGCCGCCGAGCACGGAGCCAAACCCAGGTGACTCCCTTGCAAAACCAGGTGGTTTTGTGAAAGGCCATTTTGAGGTCGCCTCAATGCGTTGTGAGCCCTTGCCTGTCGCTGGTACTAGGCCTCCCACACAAGTGAGGCACCATTTTTAGCGGGAGACCTGGGGAACGCTGGGTGGTAGGAAATTTGTGTGAGGCCAGTGATGCCACACTTTCCCACACACAAATGTGTGAAAAAGTGATTTTTCAGCTAAAAGTGAGGTTTGCAGGGATTCTGGGTAAGGAAACGTTGGGGGATCCACGCAAGCCATACCTCCCTGGAAGCCCCCGGTGTCTACTTTTCAGAAATGTGTGGGTTTGGTAGGTTTCCTAGATGGCCGCCGAGCATGGGTCAAAACCAGGTGACCCCCTTGCAAAACCAGGTGGTTTTGTGAAAGGCCATTTTGAGGTCGCCTCAATACGTTGTGGGCCTTGCCTGTCGCGAGTACTGGGCCTCCCACACAAGTGAGGCACCATTTTTAGCGGGAGACCTGGGGGAACGCTGGGTGGTAGGAAATTTGTGTGAGGCCAGTGATGCCACACTTTCCCACACGCAAATGTGTGAAAAAGTGATTTTTCAGCTAAAAGTGAGGTTTGCAGGGATTCTGGGTAGGAAACGTTGGGGATCCACGCAAGCCATACCTCCCTGGAAGCCACCGGTGTCTACTTTTCAGAAATGTGTGGGTTTGGTAGGTTTCCCTAGATGGCCGCCGAGCACGGGGCCAAAACCCAGGTGACTCCCTGCAAAACCAGGTGGTTTGTGAAGGCCATTTTGAGGTCGCCTCAATACGTTGTGGGCCCTGCCTGTCGCGAGTACTTGGGCCTCCCACACAAGTGAGGCACCATTTTTAGCGGGAGACCTGGGGAACGCTGGGTGGTAGGAAATTTGTGAGGCCAGTGATGCCACACTTTCCCACACACAAATGTGTGAAAAAGTGATTTTTCAGCTAAAAGTGAGGTTTGCAGAGGATTCTGGGTAAGAAACGTTGGGGATCCACGCAAGCCATACCTCCCTGGAAGCCCCGGGTGTCTACTTTTCAGAAATGTGTGGGTTTGGTAGGTTTCCTAGATGGCCGCCGAGCACGGGGCCAAAACCCAGGTGACCCCCTTGCAAAACCAGGTGGTTTTGTGAAAGGCCATTTTGAGGTCGCCTCAATACGTTGTGGGCCCTTGCCTGTCGCGGTACTTGGGCCTCCCACACAAGTGAGGCACCATTTTTAGCGGGAGACCTGGGGGACGCTGGGTGGTAGGAAATTTGTGTGAGGCCAGTGATGCCACACTTTCCCACACACAAATGTGTGAAAAAGTGATTTCTTCAGCTAAAAGTGAGGTTTGCAGGGATTCTGGGTGAAACTTTGGGGATCCACGCAAGCCATACCTCCCTGGAAGCCCCAGGTGTCTACTTTTCAGAAATGTGGGGTTTGGTAGGTTTCCCTAGATGGCCGCCGAGCACGGGGCCAAAACCCAGGTGACCCCCTTGCAAAACCAGGTGGTTTTGTGAAAGGCCATTTTGAGGTCGCCTCAATACGTTGTGGGCCCTTGCCTGTCGCGGGTACTTGGGCCTCCCACACAAGTGAGGCACCATTTTTAGCGGGAGACCTGGGGGAACGCTGGGTGGTAGGAAATTTGTGTGAGGCCAGTGATGCCACACTTTCCCACACACAAATGTGTGAAAAAGTGATTTTTCAGCTAAAAGTGAGGTTTGCAGGGGATTCTGGGTAAGGAAACGTTGGGGGATCCACGCAAGCCATACCTCCCTGGAAGCCCCCGGGTGTCTACTCTTCAGAAATGTGTGGGTTTGGTAGGTTTCCCTATGTGGCCGCTGAGCCCCGGGCCAAAACCCAGGTGACCCCCTTGCAAAACCAAGTCATAATGAGATAATGTGTTGTTTATTTCTGCAGCGTGAAAATGTTGGCACAATATTGCAAGGAAAATGTGACAGACATTTTGAGGTTTGCAGGACATTGTGGGTACCATAACTTGTTGGGATCCACAAGAGAGATATCACCATGTACTCCCATGGGTGTTTCGTTTACGACAATATCTACAGTTGGTAGGTTATTCTTAGACGGAATGTACACCTTGGCAGACAGACTAAAAAGACAAAGATTACTGCACAGCCATCTATTCCTCAAGCACACACACACATACTGGTTGGATTTGGCACGAGGGCAAGTGATGGTTCAGTATATACAATTGTATTAACAAGTGATTTCACAAAAATGAAGTGCACTGTTAATAATTGAAAGGACGAGAAACTGAACCATTGACTCACAGCTCGTGAGCTGTAAAGCCACGACAAGGCACCAACCTCTTTACAGGCCATTCATACACCTTTCATACGTGTGACAAATACAAAACCATTCACACCACCAGCCGCGGGCCCATCACATTACAACACTCACACCAGCAGACAGCGCCATTCAAGGGCCCATCACTTTCACACGCCCACATTCCTAACACAGCAACAACACAACCTGATGGATTGCGTGGAGTGTCGCTCGGCTAGCAGTGTGTGTAGTGACCAGCAGCAAGTCACTACTCACACACTGCCAGCCGAGCGCCACTCCACGCACACCACCAGCCAAGCACCAGCCTACACACACCACCATCACATTTAGGATTTTTTTATACAAAAAAGAAAACACAAACAAATTGCAAATAGATACAAATCTACTAACACAAAATCAGAAACATTGCACTAATGCCAACCTTGAAACAGAACAACAATTCTTAAACATTACAGACCAGGCAGTTCACTTTACCACTCATGGTTGCTCCCAATAATTCTTTTGCTTGTGGTACGCTCTATAACAAGCAGGCACACACAGCCCAGGGTTAGAAGGACACTCAGGGCAGTACATACGAGTCTCCTTCCGCGTACCTCTTCGCCAACAGACTCTACATCTCCTAGTGGGAAAGTCTTTTGAGGATGTAGGAGGAATGTGATCAGGAAAGTGGCGATCTTTCAATCGAGCCACATCCTCCACCACTCCAACTCTAGGAACACTTGCCTGTTCCACAACAACAAGGCTGCCTATGACAGACTCCTGAAACTGAACAAAAGTCAACTTTGACGCAGGAGAACACTCCTTGAACACAACAAAAGCATTGAAAGTTGCTAAATTGAAGAGATGGATGGCCAACTTCTTATACCAAATGTAAGACTTACGAATAGCAGTGTAAGGTTCCAACCTCTGATCTACTCTATCAACACCACCCATGTGCTTATTGTAGTCTAAAATGCACACAGGTTTGCGCACTTCAGCAATCTGACCCCAAACAGCCACAGGTGAAGTACTCTCATCATGGATGGTAGTCAGCATGTACACATCCCTCCTGTCCACAAATTTCACAGCTAGCAGTTCCTCACTACGCAAGGCACTGCACTGTCCCCTCTGAAGTTTTTGCAAACAAGCTCTTTTGGATAACCTTTACGGTTAGAGCGGATTGTGCCACAAGCAAAAGTGTCCACTTTGAACAATTCCTTAAACAATTGCACAGCAGTGTAGAAGTTATCAATGTACAAATGGTGGCCTCTGTTAAACAGTCCTCTAGCAAGTTCCCACACAATTTTCTCTGAAACTCCTACTAAAGTGGACGGACAACCAGGGGGTCAATAGTGGAATCCCTACCAGTGTACACACGCAAATTAAAAACATATCCTGTCCTACTCTCAGACAACATATACAGCTTAATTCCATAGCGTGCCCTCTTGCTAGGAATGTACTGCCTAAAAACCAAACGGCCCTTGAACAGCACCAAAGACTCATCAATAGATATTTCTTTCCCTGGAGTATAGATCTCTGAAAATCGATCTACAAAGTGATCAAGAACAGGCCGAATCTTAAAAAGACGGTCACATTCAGGGTGATCTCGTGGCAACGCCAAACCATTATCAACAAAATGCAGCATCCGAAGCAAAAGTAAATACCGATCACGAGTCATAACTGCAGGAAATATGGCCGTTGCCATCAAGGGACTGGTAGACCAATATGAACTCATGGACGGCTTCCTTATCAAACCCATCAAAAAAGTCAAACCCAAAAACTTCTTCATCTCTTCCAGATTTGTGGGACTCCACCGGGTAGCTCTAGAATGGGGCCTAAGTCTGGCACTGTTGTCCCTCAAAAACTGTTCAGCATACAAATTAGTCTGCTCAACAATCTCACCCAAAAATACATCATCCATAAACAACTGAAAATACTGTATAGGTAAATAATGTTCACAATCCACTCTACACCCTGCATAACCACTAAAGGCAGGCAACACCGGCTGCACCATGTTTGGATCAACCCAGAGTCCAGCACTTCCAGTAGGAAGCCTAGCAGCCCCAGGCTGCAATCCAGATGCCTCTTGCACCATCGGCACATTAGTATCCTCCTCTAAATCAGGCACTTCATCTGCACTGAGAGTACCTTCATCATCCGATGATTCCATGTGGAGAGAAAACTCACTGCCTGAATCTTCCCCTCCCTCCTCTCCCTCAGACGCACTGTCAGTCTCATAATCCTGCTCAGAGGAAGATTCAAGAAGCAAACCAACCACCTGCTGAGCAGTAATTCTACGGCTAGCCATAATGCTTACTAATAAAGGTTACTTGTCAAACAAGTCAACAACAACAAACCCTTTGTAAAAAAAAAAGAAATAAACAAAATGTAGCTTTATCACAAAGACCTATATACTCCAACACTATACCACTCACGTGACAGAAGCAGCTAGACTCACCACCACCTACTCTGCACAGACACAGTAAGGATCAACAATATCCCACTAAAAAAGAAGAAGAAAAAAATTACACATAAGACAATGCAAAACATCGCAAAGAATTTCATGCTCTGAACACTAACAAATATGCTGCCATTATGGCACCACTTACAAAAAAATTCATTCATGCATGACAATAATACTCATTTGGAGTACACACAACAAAAATATTTTTCTTACCAAATAAATGCAATTACGCAAAACTGCAGAACCACAACTGCCGAAACCGCAAACAGGAATCAAAAGCTTTACACTAGAATAAAAAGGAGGAAAAAAACATTACAATCACATATGCAAATAATGCACCAGTCCACACACAATCCACCAGCCAAGCTAAGGGGTAGTTGGGCCTAACAGTATAAATAAAATATTCACACCCGTAAAAGGGGAGCAACCCTTGCCCTTTTGGCCACTCCCCAACACAAAAATTAAAAAAAACCCTGGTGCCTAGTGGGCATTCCTGCTGCACAATCACATGATCGTGCAGCAGGAATGCACTAAAGAGGCATCGGGGGAAAGGAAAACCATTTCCTTTCCCTCGATGCCTCTTTTGATACAAACCCCCCTCCCCGAGCCAAACCTCACCTGATTTCCCCGACGCGCTGGAAGCAAATGGCTTCCAGCGCGTCGCAGAAAGGAAACCCTCAATGATGTCAGCGCGCTGACGTCATTGATGGGGCGAGGGGAGGCAGGGGAAGCCCTTCCCCTGCCTCCCCCAAAAAAACCTAACGATCAGATTCTCACGGGGGAGCGCCAGCGCTTCCCCGTGGGTGGTCTTATGACGAGCTGGACTCGTCACGAGCACTGTGTGCCATGACGAGTCCAGCTCGTCATAAGCACCGAAGGGGATAAAGGGTCAGAGCAGGATCTCAGCGGCAGACGAGGAGAAGGAACCTCCTGGTCACAGGAACTACACGAGCATTGCGCTCGAGAAATTCAAGGATGCAAAGACCTCCATCAAGGATTACAGCTAACTTTTCAGGGTGTAAATGGAGAGAAGGCACATCTGCCCTGCATATTTATCCACGAAGATGCCACCGTTTTGTGCAATACCTCTACTCAACTGGAGTGCTTTCTACTGGCTAATCAGTAAGTGCTACCTCGTTGGGTAAATGTATAGTGCCTTTCCTACACTACAGCTGCGTAAAGGACCAGAAGAATTGTCTCCAGTGACCTGTGTGTCTGTAACTTTGCCACCGCGCCGAAAGTGCCGGGGTCCTTTGAGTAAGCTCTCCATCATAGTGGGGAAAGGGCGGGCATACGTTGCATACCGCTAGTGTATGTGTGGCGGGGCTTCTAGGCCCGTTCACATGCCTCTTGTTTATAAAGGGTCAGAGCAGGATCTCAGCGGCAGACGAGGAGAAGGAACCTCCTGGTCACAGGAACTACACGAGCATTGCGCTCGAGAAATTCAAGGATGCAAAGACCTCCATCAAGGATTACAGCTAACTTTTCAGGGTGTAAATGGAGAGAAGGCACATCTGCCCTGCATATTTATCCACGAAGATGCCACCGTTTTGTGCAATACCTCTACTCAACTGGAGTGCTTTCTACTGGCTAATCAGTAAGTGCTACCTCGTTGGGTAAATGTATAGTGCCTTTCCTACACTACAGCTGCGTAAAGGACCAGAAGAATTGTCTCCAGTGACCTGTGTGTCTGTAACTTTGCCACCGCGCCGAAAGTGCCGGGGTCCTTTGAGTAAGCTGTCCATCATAGTGGGGAAAGGGCGGGCATACGTTGCATACCGCTAGTGTATGTGTGGCGGGGCTTCTAGGCCCGTTCACATGCCTCTTGTTTATAAAGGGTCAGAGCAGGATCTCAGCGGCAGACGAGGAGAAGGAACCTCCTGGTCACAGGAACTACACGAGCATTGCGCTCGAGAAATTCAAGGATGCAAAGACCTCCATCAAGGATTACAGCTAACTTTTCAGGGTGTAAATGGAGAGAAGGCACATCTGCCCTGCATATTTATCCACGAAGATGCCACCGTTTTGTGCAATACCTCTACTCAACTGGAGTGCTTTCTACTGGCTAATCAGTAAGTGCTACCTCGTTGGGTAAATGTATAGTGCCTTTCCTACACTACAGCTGCGTAAAGGACCAGAAGAATTGTCTCCAGTGACCTGTGTGTCTGTAACTTTGCCACCGCGCCGAAAGTGCCGGGGTCCTTTGAGTAAGCTGTCCATCATAGTGGGGAAAGGGCGGGCATACGTTGCATACCGCTAGTGTATGTGTGGCGGGGCTTCTAGGCCCGTTCACATGCCTCTTGTTTATAAAGGGTCAGAGCAGGATCTCAGCGGCAGACGAGGAGAAGGAACCTCCTGGTCACAGGAACTACACGAGCATTGCGCTCGAGAAATTCAAGGATGCAAAGACCTCCATCAAGGATTACAGCTAACTTTTCAGGGTGTAAATGGAGAGAAGGCACATCTGCCCTGCATATTTATCCACGAAGATGCCACCGTTTTGTGCAATACCTCTACTCAACTGGAGTGCTTTCTACTGGCTAATCAGTAAGTGCTACCTCGTTGGGTAAATGTATAGTGCCTTTCCTACACTACAGCTGCGTAAAGGACCAGAAGAATTGTCTCCAGTGACCTGTGTGTCTGTAACTTTGCCACCGCGCCGAAAGCGCCGGGATCCTTTGAGTAAGCTGTCCATCATAGTAGGGAAAGGGCGGGCATACGTTGCATACCGCTAGTGTATGTGTGGCGGGGCCAAACGAGCGGGGCTTCTAGGCCCGTTCACATGCCTCTTGTTTATAAAGGGTCAGAGCAGGATCGCAGCGGCAGACGAGGAGAAGGAACCTCCTGGTCACAGGAACTACACGAGGATTGCGCTCGAGAAAATCAAGGGTGCAGAGACCTCCATCAAGGATTGTCTCCAGTGACCTGTGTGTCTGTAACTTTGCCACTGCGCCGAAAGCGCCGGGATCCTTTGAGTAAGCTGTCCATCATAGTAGGGAAAGGGCGGGCATACGTTGCATACCGCTAGTGTATGTGTGGCGGGGCCAAACGAGCGGGGCTTCTAGGCCCGTTCACATGCCTCTTGTTTATAAAGGGTCAGAGCAGGATCGCAGCGGCAGACGAGGAGAAGGAACCTCCTGGTCACAGGAACTACACGAGGATTGCGCTCGAGAAAATCAAGGGTGCAGAGACCTCCATCAAGGATTGTCTCCAGTGACCTGTGTGTCTGTAACTTTGCCACCGCGCCGAAAGCGCTGGGATCCTTTGAGTAAGCTGTCCGTCATAGTAGGGAAAGGGCGGGCATACGTTGCATACCGCTAGTGTATGTGTGGCGGGGCCAAACGAGCGGGGCTTCTAGGCCCGTTCACATGCCTCTTGTTTATAAAGGGTCAGAGCAGGATCGCAGCGGCAGACGAGGAGAAGGAACCTCCTGGTCACAGGAACTACACGAGGATTGCGCTCGAGAAAATCAAGGGTGCAGAGACCTCCATCAAGGATTAGAGCTAACTTTTCACATTGGAAATGGAGAGAAGGCACATCTGCCCTGCATATTTATCCACGAAGATGCCACCGTTTTGTGCAATACCTCTACTCAACTGGAGTACTTTCTACTGGCTAATCAGTAAGTGCTACCTCGTTGGGTAAATGTATAATGCCTTTCCTACACTACAGCTGCGTAAAGGACCAGAAGAATTGCAGGATCGCAGCGGCAGACGAGGAGAAGGATTGCGCTCAAGAAAATCAAGGGTGCAGAGACCTCCATCAAGGATTACAGCTAACTTTACAGGGTGGCAATGGAGAGAAGGCACATCTCCACGCTCACAATCCCGCCCTAGTGGGCATTCCTGCTGCACGATCACATGATCGTGCAGCAGAAATGCACAAAAGAGGCATCGGGGGAAAGGAAAACCCTTTCCTTTCCCTCGATGTCTCTTTTGAATCAAACCCCCCTCCCCGAGCCAAAACTCACCTTATTTCCCGACGCGCTGGAAGCAAATGGCTTCCAGCGCGTCGGAAGAAAGGAAACCCTCAATGATGTCAGCGCGCCTCGCGCGCTGGCGTCATTGATGGAGGGCGGGGGGGCGGGGGGAGGCAGGGAAGTCCTTCCCCTCTCTCCTAAAAAAACCCGACGATCGGATTCCCACGGGGAGCGCCAGCGCTTCCCCGTGGGTGGTCTTATGACGAGCTGGACTCGTCATGAGCACACGAGCACTGTGTGCCATGACGAGTCCAGCTCGTCATAAGCATGGAAGGGGTTAATGCACTTACAGGCAGCATTCCCACATGTGGGATGTGATGAAGATCCCACATGTGGGATCTTATGTGCAGGGCCACTGATCATTAATGATCATCACATATCTCTGATACTTTGACTAATGCATGTTTGTAAAGCAGATGGACATTACTATGGCAAGAGCAGTGGTGTGTGCATTTAAACATAGATATGCTGTGACAGTTTCTGAGGTATTACTTACAAGACTCCAGTCTCCAAGGTATTCCGGTCAAGCCCTCTGAATACAGGATGGCATGTACCTTCGTCGCCTAGGGTATGAGTTCTAATGGTGGTGAGGGAGGACCACCGCCAGTCTTCCTGGCCGCAAGGTGGTGCTTGGAGGCCAGGTTCTCGATTCTCATCATCAGGTTGTGCCACCTCTTCCTATTGTCCTTCTTTCTGCGCAGGGAGGTACCAACAGCATTTACTTAGTTGACTATTCTCGTGAGAGGAGTTTTTTAGATATCAATGTGATCAAACCAAGGGATGACAAAGATATAAGTGCATGAAATGGGTGTGGAGTGTGTGTGATGGGATTTTGTATTCAGGGGTGCCTTCTCTCAAAATTATGTGATGTGTCTCGCTGTGCTGGAGTGTAACACCAAAGAATCATGGTCTGGGATGAAGTGTGCTTTCTACTTTGAATTGTAGGGATATCCACATTAGCAATGGCTAAACATCCAAAGGAACCTGTTGGGGTTTTTCACGTTTGCAATAGCATGGCAGTGTATCGCCATGGTGCAACTGCCCACAAGAGATGCCAGTACAATGGTTTATTCGTCATCTGCTTGTCGTTGGTACCACAGCCCTGTCGGCCACAAAATCTCTATTGGCAAGCTTTGTGACCACCGTGGTCCATATCCAGAGCTTAGTGACCACCGCGATCCATGCAGAGTGCTTTCTGACTACAGCTCTCCATGGCGAGGGCTTTCTGACCGTCTGCTCCATGCCAAGTTTTTTTTCGACCGACACAGTCTATGGCGAGTGCTTTCCAACCAATGCGGACCATACTGAGTTCTTTACAACCACCGCGAACAGACCTGCATGCATAGTAGTACAGGGGATGTTATTTTGCGGCCTCGGCGGTTGGAAGCGGGACACGGCGGTCAGATGGTAGGTCTGACCACCATTGTAATGAGGCCCTGAATTTGTACTGAAGAATAATTTTTCTATCGGGTTCACAAAATGTAGTTCTTTGGTAGAGACATTTTTATGACATTTTCCTTACTTCGAATGGTATAGAATCAGACCTTAAAGACTACCATGTGTGACGAAACACATATGGAGTCAATGTAACTCTATCCCTTACTCACAGTACCAATTCAAATACATTTTTATGTCTAGAGATCTACATGAGTGAAGGGAAACTACAAATAAAAACCTTTAGAAAACCAACATCTTCCAACAGCACTTTATTCATCAGATCTGGTCATCCAGATAAACAGAAAACTAATCCATATGGTGAATTATCACATTTGAAAAGGAATTTTAGTAAGCCTGGCTGGCAAACTTCGCACTGCTCAAAGAGTTTGTGGAATTGGGGCATTCAGGAAAGCAGGATTCCTGAATTCCGACATTTGGGCGCAAAGCAGAGTTTTTTTTTCCATCCGCAAGCTCAAGTTTTCTTCTTGCTCTCAACCACGAGTGCCAAGAGTCTCAGGCCACTTGCGAGCGTGTGTAAGACTTCTCACACCAGTGGCGAGCCCCCGCGAGACTTCGCACTCCCTTGCATGGCTTCCGGGCACGGTGGTGCCAATCTAGTATTCTTAGTGCCGATCGCAAATGAAGCGGTCAAGCAGTTTTTCTGCCAGAGACGCAGCTGAGAGGCATTTGGAGTGGATTTTCTTCTCAAACTGGCCATTGGAGTTTGCTTTTTTTGTGTGAGAAGCCATTCTTTAAAACTTAATTTTTTTAAACTGGAAGGAAGTGTCCCTGAGACTCCAACTTCCTGTTCCTATCCAGCAGGCTCCTCCCAGAGCTTTGCCACTCTCCTGGTCACTTTTCATTGTGATTTGCAGTTGGAAGGATCACTCTCCTAGTCTGCTGGATATATATAATTGGATTTAAGGAATTTGTATTTGACATTTCACAAGTAAGTTGAAAAACTGGCGTATAATGGTATTGTTTGTTTGACTGGTGGCATGCATCTCAATTTATTTGTACTTTTGTTACATTTTTAAAAATTATTGTGGTAGGTGGCCTGTAGTTTGAGTAGGGGCCTAATTATATTTTTGCAGGAACAATGTTGCACAGTGTAGTAAATTTTCTTCATGTTTATTGAATTTGCTATAATTTTTTATTTTACTATGTTGCCTAGCCTGCCAATGGGCCATCCAGTCAGTAGGCCCAGTACTTGTCATGGGTGCATGAAACAACTTTTTCTGTGGTGTCCGTTAAATTGAAACATCATTTAGGTCATGGATGGCATTGAATTAAAATACAAAATGTGTTTTTGTGGTATTTCATGTTTATTTCCCCCCTGCAAACAGAGGGGTAATGCCTTTGGAGGATGTCTGTTGTTGTACACATTTTAGCCCTGTTAATTTTCGTTTTTGGCATTGCTCAATTAATGCTGTGTTCTATGTGTTACCATGCCTCCTTTGTCTGGCCAGTGTGTGAGTGTGTGTGCCATAGGCCACCATGTGTCTTTAATTCCCATGCCATGTGGCCAGGGGCCATTTTGTAAAGTAAGTGTCCATAGGCCTGCATGTGTTCTTTGTTTTCCAGGCCTCCTGCTTGTTGTTGTGACCATGTGGCTAGCAGCCTTTTTGTGTAGCCAGCCAGTGTGCTTTTGCCAAAGGCCTTCATGTCTTCTTTGTTGTGGCCATGCCTTCTTGCTGGTTGATGTTGTTCTGACCATGTGACTGGTGGTCATTTTGTATAGCCAGCAAGCTTAGTTTGCCATAGGCCTGCATGTTTTCTTTGTTGTGGCCATGCCGCCTTGCTTGCTGTTTAACCTTGTCGTTGGAGGCCATTTTGTGTAGGCAACCATGTGTGCTTTTGCCATAGGCCTGCATGTCTCCTTTTTCGTGGCCATGCCTCCTTGTTTGTTCATTTTGTTTTATTGCATTTAATTTTTCTTCTTTTGTAAAGTAAAATATTGCACAGTTTACTACATTTTCTCCATGTTTTTCAATAAATTTGCAATTTTTATTTAATTCACTATGTGGACTAGTCTGCCAATGGGCCTTCCAGCCAGTAGGCCCTGTACTAGCCATGGATGCATGAAACAACGTTTTCTGTGGTTTCTGTTGAGTTTCATCATCATTTAGGCCATGGATGGCATTGGATTAAAATAGAAATTGTGTTTTTGTGGTATTACACGTTTATTTTCCCCCTGCAAACAGTGTATAGGTGGGGTAATGCCTTTGGAGGATGTCTGTTGTTGTACACATTTTTAGCCCTGTTAATTTTCGTTTTTGGCATTGCTCAATTAATGCTGTGTTCTCTGTGTTACCATGCCTCCTTTGTCTGGCCAGTGTGTGAGTGTGTGTGCCATAGGCCACCATGAGTCTTTGTTTCTCATGCCATGTGGCCAGGGGCCATTTTGTAAAGTAAGTGTCCATAGGCCTGCATGTGTTCTTTGTTTTCCAGGCACCTGTTTGTTGTTGTGACCATGTGGCTGGCAGCCTTTTTGTGTAGCCAGCCAGTGTGCTTTTGCCATAGGTCTTCATGTCTTCTTTGTTGTGGCCATGCCTTCTTGCTGGTTGATGTTGTTCTGACCATGTGACTGGCGGTCATTTTGTTAAGCCAGCATGCTTAGTTTGCTATAGGCCTGCATGTTTTCTTTGTTGTGGCCATGCTGCCTTGCTTGCTGTTTAACCTTGTGGTTGGTGGCCATTTTGTGTAGGCAACCATGTGTGCTTTTGCCATAGTCCTGCATGTCTTCTTTTTTTGTGGCCATGCCTCCTTGTTTGTTCTTTTTGTTTTATTGCATTTAATTGTTCTTCTTTTGTAAAGGAAAATATTGCACAGTTTACTACATTTTCTCCATGTTTTTCAATAAATTTGCAATTTTTATTTAATTCACTATGTGGACTAGTCTGTCAATGGGCCTTCCAGCCAGTAGGCCCTGTACTAGCCATGGATGCATGAAACAACGTTTTCTGTGGTTTCTGTTAAGTTTAAACATCATTTAGGGCATGGATGGCATTGGATTAAAATACAAAATGTGTTTATTGTGGTATTTCATATTTTTTTCATCCTGCAAACAGTGTATAGGTGGGTTAATGCCTTTGGAGGATGTGTGTTGTAAACATTTTTAGCCCTGTTAATTTTCATTTTGGCATTGATGAATTAATGCCGTGTTCTCTGCGTACCATGCCTCCTTTGTCTGGCTAGTGTGTGAGTGTGTGCCATAGGCCACCATTTGTCTTTGTTCCCCATGTCATGTGGCCAGGCACCATTTTGTATAGTCAGTGTCCATAGGCCTGAATGCATTCTTTGTTTTCCAGGCATCCTGCTTATTTTTCTAACCATGTGGGGCTGGTGGCCATTTTGCGTAGCCAGCCAGTGTGCTTTTGCCATAGGCCTGCATGTCTTCTTTGTTGTGGCCATTCCTTCTTGCTGGTTGTTGTTGTTGTGACCATCTGGCTGGTGGCCATTTTGTGTAGCCAGCGAGTGTGCTTAGTTTGCCGTAGGCCTGCATGTCTTCTTTGTTGTGGCCATACCTCCTTGCTTAGTATTAGTTGTTGATGACCATGTGGCACTGGCTGGCAGCCATTTTGTGTGTCCAGCCGGTGTGGCCCTTTGCCATAGGCTTGCATGGATGTTGAAGAATGATAGCAGTTTAATAAATGAATATGCTTGAGGATTATTTCACTTATCTATAATTTTTTATACACATTTTTTTTGGGACATTTTTTAAATTTATTTTTAATTTAACATTTTTGAGTGAATTACTCTTTTAATTTTGATCTCATTTTTTCTCCATTTTTCTAACATCTGGCATCAACTTCAAGTCTGCTATAGGTGCACTGAACAACAGCATTCCATATCTAAGGATTATTTCATTGTCATCTGCACCTCCCTGAATGCCACATACCAATGTGATGCACATAAAGCAAACAGGTACATCTTTACGTTGTTCTTTTTGTTCTTTCTGATCCTACCTGAGTGTACTGTACACCATGAAAGTTTATGATGGTATGGTTTTATGAATGGATAGTTAGACTGTATTGCCGGGTCTGGTGGCTCAGTGGACTAATGCATCCACTGCAGGGGCCTGTGTTTGACCTCATGGTCACAGGTTCGAATCCCGGCAGGTCCACTCAGCCTTTCATCCATTTGAGGTCGATAAAATGAGTACCGTTGGGTAACAATAAACATCTGTTATTCAGTACCAAGATGCCCTGTTGCTGGGGTGAACATGCGCTTTACAAATACACGTTATGTTATGTTAATTATTTCAAATAATTAAATAACCACACTAAATGATATTGTTTGTACTACTAATTAAACTGCAACAATGCCACGTATCACTGATGTTCTTCTTGCTTGTTTGCTTTTAGGGGCAGAAGAGAAGAGAGATCATCACCGACAGTACTGCTGGACAAACGGCCTGTGCATGACGCATGACTGACTATGTAACACGGGCATCTCTTCAGCTTGTGAACTAAGTGCCACTGCCAACTTACAGCTTCAAGGTGGCCCCAAAGAAAGGTGCTGCCAAGAAAGTGGCCAGTGGAGAGGAAAAGAAGCAGATTTCCAACACTGATATGCCAACCACAACATTTTTTGTCAAAGTTGTGCCTGCTGCACTGGCCTCCAGTGAGCACGCTAAGAGCAGCACTCCTGCATCAACAGTACTACCCCTCAACTTAAGCCCAGGACCATGTTTGTCAGTGAGGCAGCCAGTGCAATCATGTTGATGCTGACGAGTAGTGATGTTGAATTGGATTTGCCCCTCTCGCAAAGTAGTACACAATCATTTCAGGAAACAGAGCAAAGTGGAGAGCAGCTGCAGCCCGCAAAAGTACATTTACCTGATGTTGGAGCAGAACAGGATGTTGAGTTTCCTTCCGAGCAAGAAGTTAAACCTCCTCTTTTAGAATCATTAGCTCCCAGATCTCCAGCAAGGAAAAGGAAGGGTACTAGTACACCATCTTCTCCAAACACCACTTCTGATGATGATGCTAGGGACTTGGAGTGGACCCCGGCAGAGTCCAGGAGTTAAGAGGCAAGGGAAAAGAAAAATTACCAAAAGACAGACTTATGGAAAGGGATGAGGAGGAGGATAATGATGCTGAGGTAGTCATGGTGGAAGGTGACACTGAGGAGTCTGACATTGCTATTCAACCTGGTCCAAGGGATGTGGCACAGGTAGCAATGCAACCATCTCTCATATTTGCAAAGCCCCAGCTGAGACCTGTACCAACCCTTGCCTCAGGAGAAGCAGAGAGGCAATCGACGACACACCCACACACCCACACACCTCCAATTCTTCAGACATTGGCAGTGGCACAGTAAAAAATTACTCCTCCCCAGTTTGGGACTATTTTATGGTTAGCAAAGAGGGGCAGCACATTGCAGTATACAGCATTTGCCACACAAATGTTCTCAGAGGTAAGCCCGGTGCAGATTATGGTACTGGAGGCCTGACAACCCATTTAAAAAAACACCACACAATCAAGTAGGAGGAGCACCTTAAAAAAATTGATGAACGTGGTTGTGGTGGTGAGGAGAGCCAGGCAACATCAGCTATGTGTCCAATCACAGTGGAAGGTGATGATGAGGAAGAAGAGGGTGACATCTTCACGCAAAGCATCCCTGTCCCCAGCAGTGCACCAGCAGATTCATCCACCTTTGCGACTTCACAATGGCACAAGATTCAGATTGAGATGGAGACACCACGGCATACTGCCCCACCACAACACACATTGAGTCTACCACTACCATCTACTTCTCAAAAGAGGCCTGTGTCTGTGCTCCAAGAAAACAAGACAATCTAGACTACTATTATGGGAATGTTTAGACAGTAGGGGCCCTACGAGTGGAACCACCCAACCGCACGTTTTTACAATGGGAAGCTGGCAAAAACTTTAGACCTGGACCTCACCTTTTTTTTTTTAGAAGGAGTAGGATCCTTAGAATTTGTGACAGCCATCTGCCCAAAGTGGAAGGTACCAAGTAGGACCTATTTTGCTAGAGTTGCTGTTCCAGTGCTGCATTACGATGTGCTGCAGTTGGTTGGACAAGCTTTGCAGCAAAGTGTTGTTAACACCATTCTCCTGACTACAGACACGTGGACCAGTTATCAGGCGACTAATTACATGTGCATTACTTGACCTTAAAGAAACTTTTAAGAGCGTTCAGCGGCATACAACAGTGGCTATGTTCACCATGGAGAAATTACATACATTTGTAAACATCTTGGAGGAATTTAACAGCAAGGTGTATGAATGGCTGCAACCCAGAGGTCTCAGGAAGAGGTGTGGCGCAGCGGCCAGGGTGCCTGACCACGGGGTTCACGGTTCGATCCCCGGTGCCGGCGGCAGGTTAGCTCAGCACCATGTGACTCTGGACAATAGCTTGCTTAATCTTCCCGAGGGCCCCCAGCACCGGGACACCTCTCCAGAGGTAGCTGTGCGCTTTACAAATGCTAGTATTTCATTTTTCATTTTCAGAATTGGATTTTTTGCCATGGACAATGACAGTAACATAGTCTAGGCCAAGAAAGACGGAGGCTATTTCAGGGTCCTGTGTTTGGCCTATTGCATCAACCTGGTGGTGCAAGCCTTTCTCAAAAAAGAAGACATAGTCAACAGCATACTGATCACCTGCAGAAGAATCTGCATTCATTTCAGCCATTCTTTTAAAGTCCGGAAGCAGTTCCGGATTATTCAGCATAGTAATAGAGCACCAGTTAAACCCCTGATACAGGAGGTACCGTCACATTGGAACTTGACCTTTTACATGTTGTAACGTCTGTTTGAGCAGTACAAACAAATCAATAACTATGTCATTCAAAGAGGAGGGGATGCAGTTGGGAAAGCTATGTCCTTGTATGCGGACAAATTGGGCCTAGCCAAATGCCTGACACAGATGCTACTCCCTTTTGAAGTTTTCACATGGGAAGTTAGCAAGAAGGACAATACAATGGGCCAAGCTATCCCATTGTTACATCTCCTACAGGACCAGGTAAAGAAGGTGTCTGAAAAGTTTGTCCCCGCAGTTGTGAATGAAGACACAGAAGTGCATGCCTTGGTTGATACCTTAATCCTTCACTTGGCTTGTAATACAAGGCTCCAGCATGACATCATTGTGTCCAAAGAGTACCTCTGTCTCACACTACTGGATCCATGTACAAAAAATACTCTGCCCACTTTCATTCCTTTTGACTGGGATGTTTTATAATACAAGAGGTGGATTGTAGAGCAAGCCGGAGACTTGGAAGAAGAATGTCTGGAACTTTGAGTGGAAAAGGTAACCATTGCATCAATAAGTGATCAGACTATCGAGTGACTGTGAGTAATGATTGATATGGAGGCTGACAGTGAGGGAGGGTGTGTCGAACTGTAATGCAGGAAATGTCTTGTAATGTTTGGGGCTTGAGTGATGGGCGATCATTTCTTTCCCTGGAGATGATCGGTCCTCTCACACTTAGCCAGATTTAATTGCAGGGTCCTCTCCTTTTTTTCTGGTTCTTCAGAGAACAGATCAGTCACTTTAGTTAACAAACAAAAACCTATGCAAAATATGGCAATTTTGTTTATCTACCTGTTCTTCAACAGGAGAGCACTACTCGTCTATCTTGCTCGGGCCATCATGGTGGTGACTGCTCTGGGATGGAGTTACTCGGAGTCAGGAGGAGAATCATAGAAGAACTCAGGGTGAGAGCTGTGGGACTACCTCATCAAAAGCTAGAACCAAGAAGTTATCAGAGATCGACTTCACTTCAAAGGTAAACCAAGAGTCTGAGGTCTGGTACTCAGCTATGTGGAACAGAGAGAGGTGTGTTTGTGAAATGCTGCTGTGTGTTTGTGTGTGTTGGACTTGTGGCAAAAGTGAAACTCTGAGCCACCCTCCTATTTTTTTTGCTCTGTCTCTGTGTCCTCTTGATACATTCCTCATGAAGCTTACCTTCCTTCTGTCCGTCTCCCTGACTCTAAAGTACAGTTTCTCTTTTACAATTCACAGGCCTTCTTCTAGTCTTCTGCACGAACGAAAGGTGAAAGCTAGATGAGCTCAACAACACTCCTGCTTACCTAACGGACCAGTCCAGACAGGCACTAAAGAGTGGACATTCCAGAAGGAAATGCAGATGCACCACCTAATTTTGCAATACAGTATCATTTTTCTTTACAAATCATATTAAGAGAACAGGGCGGGCGGGTACACTCTCACCCTAGAAGACATAATATTTACATATCTGATAACCTGGGTCTCGGGAGCAGAAGGACTGTTTGCAATGCATTTATCTGTACTCTGTTATACTCATTCCTTTGGTTACTTCTAACAACAGATTGATGGCGAATGATGTGCTGCTGCTCATTGCCCAGATGAATTGTCTTTGTGTTGTAGTGTTTGTCTTTGTCACACATTTCCCCAAATCTCCTTTACCTTTCATCAAACCCCTAACCCTCTTCCCCTGGGCTGTGTGATTTATTGAGGTGTGGCTTAATTTACATCATCAATGAATCACACACTTGGTGGGGTGGATGTGGTGAAAACAACACTAACTTACTACAGGAACTTCTAAGGAATAGCCCACACTGGCCTATTACCCACCCGCGCATTAAAAATGATCAATATTTTAGATATAGAATGAAGAACATCACTCATCAGCATCATCATTCAGGCCTTGTGTTGTGTAACTGTAAACGCCTAAGTTTGTCCACTCCAGACTTTGAGTCCATGTTTTATAACTTGAGGATTTCACAAATAATACTACTCGCTCCACATTAGCTAAAACTTACTAGTATTGCTATTTTTTGTATTTTAGGAATTCTCATTGTGTCATGTAGTACTCAGGTGCTGTCAATTCTTTATAAATCCTTGATAAACATATAACCCACTAACTCAGTCTTTTTTATTTCCATTTAGTTGCCTACTATGGATAATCAATCAATCATTCAGATTAATCCTACAGTTGGCACTCACCTGGGTGGAATTAGAAGTGGGACCTCGCTTGTGAAGTTGTGATGCCTTACCTGTTAATTCTTCATCTATATTCAGATAAGACATCTAGTATGGAAGAAATGTAACTTAGTAAGCAACTAAGTAACTGCTACTGTTGTTTATCAAGGTTGTTGTACACAGTATAGCTCATCATGGCTGCATTCCCTCTAATGGTCAAGATGGTTAGAGAAGTATAACTCTATAACTAAGTGCTATGCTCACTCTTATTTTACAAGCACATAAACAGGATGCATAAAACTACTTGAAGGCAGCAGTGCAAAGTAAAAGTAAAACAAACTAGTTCAGGCATAAATTTAGATTGAATAAAATAGTTTTCCCCTTTATTTATTTACAAAGGAACTCATCATCTCCACCCAAACAACATGCCCATCCTCTCCCCAAACAAAACTGACCCAAGCCACAAAACTCAAAATATCTAAGGAAAAAGTCACTCCAGTCCCAACTCCCTTTCCACCCTCTTCACCCAGCCCCAACAAGCAACAAGTCCCTCCCACCAAAACAAAAAATTAAAAAAGGGCTAAAAGAGGGCATTATGGATATCGGTCTGGAGCTGGTCCGGGCTCTGCTCCATCGTGGTAACCCAGTCATCGATGGTGTTCAGCCGCTGCATGATGCAGTGTAACAATGGCCTGTTGTCAGTGCGGTAGGGGGTGGCAGCAGTTGGCTGACAGCGGCGCCGATGATTGGATGGCCGGGAGGCTGGAGGTTTAGGGGCACCAGCTGCACTGATGCCCAGCTATTGTGCATTAATTTTCTCCTCCTCCTCTTCCAGGACCACAAGCCACTGGTATTCCAGCTGGATACGATCCAGCCTCTGCCACCGCAAACGGGCCGCCATTTCCTGCCTGTTGGGTGGTCCCGCTGGACCAGCAGGAGCAGCTAGCTATATTGAGAAAAACAAAAAATACAAATTGTAGATAATGCTCTGGCAAACAATTGTTTTACATTTCTGGGTCACCCAGTAGTAGTACATTGCTGGTCCCCTGGGGCCTTTGGAATTTACATGATGTGATTATGAGTCACAAGGCAAATTTTCTGTTCTACCCACACATGCCTTGCATAAAAAAGCACTGACTGTATGGCAGAAAATTATTAACAGGCAGAATAGCATCACTGCATTAAAATATTTTTTGCATCTAAAGTCTTTTCAAGTAACTATACACAGAGTCAGACTCCTTGAGTTGAAAAATAAATTACCTGTCATTGATGAGTACAGTATTATGCACTATGTGGAGTACACGTTGTGTGTTGTACTAAAATAACGAAGCCATGCTCATTGCTAGCCAGCGCATCAGCTAGTTTGCTACTGTCTGCAGCTGTAGTTGACAATTATCTATTTTTAATTAAGATAGCCCTGCTCTCCATCAAATGCATTTCTTTTTCTCCCCTGTCTCCAAAGAGGAAGATGAATAATAAATAAGATACTGCGTCACACACCTCACGTATGAAATGTGGATATTAATATATTATCCTGTCTGTCGTAAGTAGACATTGAGGGAAATGAATCTGATGGGCTGCACTACAGGGTAAGGAACGGGCTATATAGATTTTATTTGGCACATTTATCACTGTGTATCCCATACTCCAAACTTGACATCAAATCATACACTTATTCCTACTTTATTCTGTGTCCTCACCCACCAACACATATTTCCAACAAATTAATTCGCTGGGCAGTAAGCAAGGAAAGAAAACTTGATTTACTCTACTGCAGGAGGTAGGGTAGGGGAATTAGACAGGTAGGGTAGAGCTTTTTGATATAGAATAGAGGAGCCACCACACTAGTCATTCATTTGTCATCTTGGGCTTATTTAGTCATTGTACCAATCGAAAGGGAAAAGCCTGAACAAGTGTAAAATAAATCTCTTATGGGAAACCATGAAATATATTCTGGAATCACTTCACTTCACATGGTTATAAAATTAAATGTGGCACATGCCAAGAATGCATTTTTCAATTTGGTAGGCTGGGATGGAATAACTTAGGAAAAAATAAAGTAGTGAAGTACTAAGATGTGACTGAGTGGGAAAGGGAAACAACACACCTTGTGTGTTCAGTTTGAAATGTATTGAAAACATTGTAAATGCTGCATTAACTGAAGCAGACGCATATTACACAGCCAACACTGCAGTCGATAGATAGATATTTATTGACCATTCAATTAATTAAAATCATTACAGTAAGAAGAAAAAAAGTTCAATCCAGTTCCCCCTCGCACACATCCCCACACCCTCCAATGTCTTAGTCCTCGGATCAGCAATAGTCCCCTGGCCCGCATATGCTAATGCTCAAAGTTATTTGCACTTGCTTATAGAAAAGAGAGATTCAGAAGCGTGGCATTTGTTGGTGAGGACGGATCCTGCTCAAGTTGGGCCTGTGCTTTGCTTCCCTGCCCAAGGCCTTCCTCGTTTATGTGATTTATGGGGGACTAGTAATTACCTGGCCAATGTAAAATGAGTGAAAATAAAATTTAAAAAAACTGCAATCATAAATTGATTGTTACTGCACTTCAGTCCTAGTTGGCAAAATGCCATGGGTGGGGAGGGGGAATGATGAATGATGAGTGGGATACATCTGGCTCACTTACCAAATACAGATAGTCAAGGGAGTAGAACAAAGAATAAAAAATACCCCGCACTTAGAACCATAGCTTTGAATGATAACCCTACATAATCCAAGTAAGCAAAGTAGCTGAGCAGCATGCTCCTCATGAGAAGAGCTGCCTCACTTATTCATACAAACAATCCAAATATGCATTCATCCTTTCATTCTAATTCACCCATAGTCACCATGATTAAGCTTTACTTTCTCTCATCTAGTCTTTCACCAAAATGTCCAATCCATCCATTTAATAGCCACCTTTTCTTCAAACCATCCTTGAGCCGATACATCCCTTTAACCACCCACGTACTCTTCACCCTCCCACCTTTTCACTCATATACAATTTCCTTTTGTTTAACCTTCTGCTCTTTCATGTCTTCCGCAAGCCATCAATGCCAGGGGTGGGGGGAGCTTGCGGAGTTTCACTCTGCGGAATTCCATGGTGTGACCAAAAAACTCAGTGGAATTCCGCGGAGTTCCACAGGCAGGCACAGTTCCCTATAAAACCAACATTTTGTGATTGAAGGGGAACATTCAGGCCTCTTTCTAAACACTAAGCGTGCTGTGATGTATTTATATTGTATTATTGTGCTGCTTTGTTAATTGTATTCTACATGCTGTGTTATGTTATTTTTATCACCTACGCAGACTCCACTGAAAACATCTGAAAAAAGCACAACATCTGCCTGAGTGGCTGGCTGGTATCCTGCCTGGGGTCTGATGACTCCTCAGTGGGTAGAGCCTGCATCCATGTACAATTAAAGAGTATAGAGACTTCTCTTCCCCTCCGCTCTACGGGGTGGGCATCGACAGGTGGGGCATAGTGCGCTGCGAGGTTGATGGTGATGGATCCACGGGTGGTACAGCACTGGTTGTCGCCAGTCACTCCATGAGCATGCCTGGGTGGTTTGTTTTCACCACCAGCTTCATGGGGTAAGGGAGCACGCCGCAGCCGGAGGAAGAGCATTGCATTGTTGAAGAGCCCTAGTCTCTATTAGGCCTGTTCAATGAACTCTGTCAAATAAGGTAACATATCTAGTGCCTGGCCAAGCGGGGAGGTTATGGTCTAATCAATTAGAGGCCTCAGTGCCGGGCCTGTGGCTGCTGGGAAGTGGGGCTCTCTGCCTGAGAGCCTCTTTCAGCAATAGTAAACTCATTCATTATGGGGTCAGGTGGAATGCCGAGGAGAATCCGTTGATGCCACGCGGGATGTCCGTTGCAGGCCCTGCCACAGTTAGCAGAGCCTGCTGTCAATTCCCAGGTGTGCTGTCCTGGCCCGGGCTCTGAAAATGTTGACTGTGAGTTCAAGCGTGGGTCATGTACTTCACTATGTTTGATCCTCGACAACTTAATGTCTCTCACTGTGCCCGGCTGATGCTATACTCTTAGCAAACAACATTGATGTTTCTTCGTGTAACCCATAGAAAACGCAAATGAAATCCATGGCTTTTGGCCACAAGCCCTTCTTTTTTGTACAGTTCATGATGTGCCCTACAAGGCTAATGTCCCTGTTACTTACATAATAATTGTCCAAATAATGTTTTCCTGGTGTTAGCTACATAGACCAGCAGTATGTTGTTCCTCGTCCACACGGTGTGTAGCATAAAAAAGACACAATGTAAGTGGTGGCAGTTAGGGTATGCCTCGCTTGTTTTAAAGGACTAACTTAATTTGAGGTGGCCTGGTCTGCACCCACAAATGTTCACATGCGCAGTAACGCCCACTTCAGTTCTCAATACTAGATGTTCTGTTCAGGATTGACTTTTCAGCATCATACAACTTCATTGTGGCTGGTTCAGTCTCCATTTCTTCTTATATTCGCTTTCAGTTTTGTTAGTGGAGATCCACCCACCCCGGGAATACCTGTGAGAAGGAAAATGTGTTAAGACAAATTGCCTCAAAATCCAATCGCAACTGTCTTCACAATCAGTGTTTCTCCCAACGATATACTGCCAAAATATCATTTGTGGTATCACAGATCTATAGCCATAAACACGTCCGACAGGCTTTATGATGCAAATGTGTCCTCGGAAAGGTAATTATCTCTCTCTGCAAGAGGGCTGCAGCCGCTCATCTCCAGGGCTTGATAAACAGGCTGTAACAGCATGAATGTGGACCTGTAATTCATTATACTCAGCTGCCAAGGAGTGAAAGGAGAAAATGAAAAACGCTCATCTGCTTAGGCCCCTATTGTGTGGACGCAGGTGTGTGTATGCCAGAGGAAATTAAGGGAAGCCAACAACTTTATGTGGCTGGAACGGTTGTGTATGCAAAGCCGCGTCTGCTCCAGATATGACATAGGTTCAAGGTAAAAAGCTAGGGGTGAGCGTATGCCACCTTAAACTCTGCTCCAGCAGTAGTAGGTGGAGTGTTTTTGAAGAACTCAATGCTCTAAGTGGAGCGCGGAGTGCCAAAAAAACAGAGAACTCTGCCAGCAGAGCGGAGTTCACCACCCACCCTTAATCAATACTCATTATGTGAGCTTCTGCTGAGTTGCAGATAGAAGTGGCCATAATCATAACTCAACCACCACTGTGGGTTGTAAAGCTGGGGGGGGTCACTGCACAGTCGTATGTTGATGACGACACCATGTCAACAGCTAGTGAGCATAGTAATTGCAAGAAAATATGCTTCTCCTCCTCCAACTGACCCGTCTCATTCTGCAGCGCCACTGGAACTGGCATCACCGATGTTCTATGTGGCTAGAATAAAATATTACACATAATTCAGATACGCAACTACAATACAGCACTACAATACAGCACTACAGTTCAGTTAGCACTGTAGTATCTTCTAAATATCACTCTGGGCACTTGATTGGTTGTTTCATAAAGTTAGACAAGCCAGGGGTGGAATAATGGTGAATGAAAGACATATGGCGTTAGTTGGCAAATGTAAGGGAGTGGGACCTCATACTTTTTTTCCAGTCATGCCGCACTGTCATGGGAAACTGCTGGCATACTGTGAATATAAATGAATAAGACAGCTTCACACTGCATTTGGGGAATGGGGGTGGTCCATGATGACTATGGCTAGTCTCTCATGAACTCAACTGTGTTAGAGCATGAGCAGGAAAAGGAAAGCCTTCTCAACCAACATACATGGTGAATTTTATTTATAATACTAGCTTACTTGGGCTTGCTATCTGAATCTTCATGATAGACAGCCCCGAAATTCCAATACCCCAAGATTCTACCAAAGAATTCCACAACAGTTATAAAAGGACTTTCTGGGATTAGCTGAGCCCCTGGCAGCGGCTGACCAACTTCTACCGGACCCTCAGAAACGTCCCTCTTCTTTCCATTGGGTGCTGATGGAAGAAATTAAGAAGATAAAAAAAAATAGATTAGTGATTCAGCTAATAATCTCCATAAAACTTTTTATGACAAGCAAATGCAGTCACATTGTACTTCTCTAAAACAGATCGCCTATAGTACTATTAGTTTTGACTCAAGTCTATCGACTGTCGTTGAGTTGCCCATAAATCCCTATTCCAAATTTCCTTAACAAAAATGACATTGGAACTAACGCATTGCAGTGAATGATCTCTGATTCTATTCTCATTTTTCAACCCCCTTGATGGACCAACTCAGTCTCCCTTTTTGTAATGCATAGATGCATACTACAAGTCGCTGTGAAATAAATAACTTGGAACTGTATGAGCTACATAATTAAAGTCATAGAGAGAATGCAATACTCACTTATCCACTATAGGTGTAGGAGAACAGTCTGCAATGGCTTCTTAATTAATCAGCCAAAGTGAGCGCCAATGAAGAGTACGATTAGGTAGCTCTGAGCACCTGCCTAGAAGAAACTGGAAACTGGATCACACAATTGGCAGTGTAAACTAAACATAACTTACCTCTGAGTGCGCCTCTAAGTGTGAGCAGCATGCTATTCGGAAGAAATATGTTAGCACTGTAGAAAACAAACACAACAAATAATTAATATATTCACCGAGCCCCAGAATCTTGATGCCTAGCAGGTTGAGCAGGTCCCGATCGTGATCCAGATTGTCCACCCAGAGGTGCGTCAGCTGCTGAGCTGTGCACCAAACCTGGCTGGAACGCCACACACACTGGTGCACTGTCCCCCAGTGCTGTTGATGCTCCCGCAGTGGGTATCAACTGCCGGGTCTGCCGCCTGCTTCCAGCATAGAGGGGAGGTGGCGCTGCACAAAAAAAACTAGTGCTACCACCTCCTCCTCTCCAAAGATCGCATGGGGCTGCACATCTGGACTGCGGTGCCACCCAAAAAGAAGCCGTCCCTCTATCATGGCACTGGGTGGGGTAGAAAAAAGAAAGATACAGAAGGGAAAAGAATGGAAAGGAAAGAAGAAAGAAATAAGAAAGTAAGGGAAAATAAATTCAAAAAGTCACAAAAAACATTAACAAAATATTCACAAAAACATAAAATACACAAACACAAGAAAATAAAAATGAGGGGTAGATACATTTTAAAGGAGGAGGATTAGAGAGATTAAAAGAGATTAAGATTAGGCTCAGCACCATAAGAGAGAGCAGAAAAACAAGATGGCCACACCCATGTGGACTGCGTGGTGCTGTTTGTGCGCGACTTTGAACGTGAGAACACACTGGAGAACTGTGTAGTGCTGTTCACGTGCAATTTGGAGTGCGAGGACGCACTCCGCTTTGCAATGCGAACGGGCATGCTGGGAAACTCCACCCGCTAGCAGAACTCCGCATAGCGGCAGAGCTTTTTTCCGACTCCATGGAGTTCTGCATAGCAGAACTCTGCAACTCCTCCCAGGCCTAAATTTTAGTACTGATGCTAAATATTGATGAGAATCATCTGCAGCAATGTTAACTTATTAAAATTGATAGTGTTATAAAGTGCACGAATGCCCGAGGGCATCTTGGCTTTAGTGTTTGCAAGGTTCATGGCAAAGGAAGACTAATAGGGAGTGCAAATAGCCAGGATTTAAGTTGCTTCCTTCAGCAAGTCAGATTGGACACATTTTTCAGATACAAAGGCAATTTGTTCCAGAGTTCACACATAGAGAAAACAAAACTTCAAACACCTCAAGAAACTTTTGTTACATTTAGCGTTTATCACAGTTTTAAATGGAGCAGATCAAAGAGCCCTCCTAGGTGTGTATCATAAGAATGTATTTCTCAGGTACTCTGGACCTGTGTTGTGCAAAGATTTGTGAGCCAAACAGAGTGCCATAAAGCTACTTGCTTCTTGATCAGAAGCCAGTGGAGCTCTACTAATGTGTGAGAAACAGATTTAAATGTGGGTAATCTCTTAAGGATTGGGGCAGCTGCTTTTTGTAATAATTGAAGTTTGTTCATTTAGTGTTGTCAAATGGCCAGAAAAAGGGCATTGCAATAATCTAACCTGGAAAGTACCAGTGCAGTAATTGCTGTTTTATGAAGATCAAAAGAGATACATGGGAGGATTTTTCTCAAAGTTCTTAAAAGGAAGAAATAAGAGAATGAAAGCTTATTAATCTGATCTGAAAATGTAAGATTTTCTTAGAAGATCACTCCTAGGTTCCTGACTTTTGGGATGGGGGAAGGAAAGGGGCATATATGTTGCAGCCACGAAGAGGGGCTCCAGAAGGAAATATCTTTGCCAAAAATGTGAGCACCCTGGTTTTCTCTAAATTTATTTAGTGGCAATTGTGTCTCATCCAACAGACTACTTCGCTCATGCAGCTGTTGAAGCTTTCAAAACATCCTCAACATTGCTAGAAATCGACACCCTGATTTGGCATAAGGAATTGTTGAAAAGCCAAAGGATCAGCCTAGCTAGGGGAACTACATACACATTGAAGAGCATGGGTGTAGTAATTATGTACTTGGTACATGTGTTGAAATATTGGAATGTTCTCTATCTTATATGCCAGTGTTACAATATGTTGGGATGCCTTTTGGGTTGTAATCTGCAGCATCAGTGTTTCAAAAACATATGAATTTTCTGTTTGGAAATACTGACGGGGTAGTGGCATTCCACAATGATATGTTGATTTATTCTGATTCTTTAGACAAACATCGCAAAATCCGTTTGGATAAATGTAAGTTCTTTGCATCAGAGGTGGAATACTTGTAAAGGTATTTCACCTAAAATGAATTTGTTGCAGGCAATTCGTGGTTTAGAAGAATGACGGAACAAAGAACAACTTAAGTCATTTCTTGGACTACGTGAATATTATTCTAGACTTGTATGTACATTTTCAGATGTAGTTCTTCCTTTAAGAACATTGCTAAACAAGGGGCCAAGTTTGAGTGGACTTTGGAACATACACAAGCTGTCAGTGCAGTTAAAAATGCTACTTTGGAATTGAAACCTCTTTCTCCATTTTCACAGTTTGCGAACAATGTAGTTACTGTGGATGCAAGTTCAACTGGTCTTGACGCAGTTTTGAGTCAAGTGAAAGGAGGTGTTGAAAGCACTATTCCCTTTGCTTCAAGACTGCTATCTCTACCAGAAACAAAATACTCCACAATAGAACAGGAAGCTGTAGGATGTGCCTGGGCTGTAGAGCATTTCAAGATGTATCAGTGGGGAAAGTCTTTCAAATTGCAGATAGATCACAAACCACTGATATTATTTTCCAAAATTGGTGTAGGAAAGGCCTCATCAAGTTTAGTGAGGTTATTGGCCAAGTTATATGAGTATAATTTTGTAGTGATTTATATACCTGGTTTGCAGAATGTAAGAGCTGACTGTTTATCGAGACTCACCAATGAATTGTAGCCACTACAGTGTACTTTGCAGCAGGAAGAATGTGTAGTTGCAAGCGTTGAAGATGTTGTTTTGGCTGTAGCTCAGGTTGTGTCTAGAGAAGAATAATTGAGGGCAAGTTTGGAGGATGAAACGTTGGAGATGATTATGAAGTATATTGTAGATTGTTGGATAATGTTGTGTTTTTTGGAAAGTAAGGGATGAACTCTCTTTTAAGAATGAGTTAGTCATGAAGGGTGAATTATTTGTGCCAACCGTTGGTATCAGGAAGAAATGTATCTCTATTGCCCATCTAGGTCACATTGGTCAAACAGGCCCCAGTAAGAAGCTCAAGGATTTATTTTGGTGGCCTTATATGGACACTGGGGTGGTTAGTTTTGTAAGTATTCTGATTCTGATAAAGATCTCAAAGTTCAACATTCTGAGATGGTAAGATCATCAATGCCAGAGAAGCCATGGGAAAAGTTGGCTATTGACATTTTAGAGCCATATGAAGGAATTGATTCTGGAAAAGTATACATTGTTGTTGTGATAGATTACTTCTCCCAATGGGTGGAAACTAAATGGGTTTCTCAGGTAGATGCTCATATAGTTGTTGATTTTCTGAAGGATAACTTTAGAAAAGAGGGTATCCCTATAAGTATTTTGTCAGACAAAGGGACATAATTTACATCTCAAGTGTTTTATAAAGTTTTGAAGGAACACAACATTAGACATGTAAGAACTGCACTGTATTCGCCAAAGATGAATGGATTGGTGGAAAGGTTCATAAAAAACTTTAGTAGAAGGAATTCAGTTGGCATTGAAGGCGTGCATTGATGTGAAGAAACATATTTCAGATTTGTTATGGTCATACCATTGTACTCCACATTGCACTACAAAGTTCTCTCCATCTCACTTGCTCAAAGGAAGGATGCTGAGATATGAACTGAACTTGGATGAAATTATCAACAATGACAAAAATGTTGATATAAGAGACATTTTTTACCAAGCAAGATCGAATTGTGAGTTAAGTGTTCAAAAGGATGCTAATAATAGTGGTAAAAATTATGTGAAGAGTGCATTACAAATTGGGAATTCTGTTAAGATCAAGTTACCTTTGTATGTTAAAAAAGGTCAATCAAAATTTTTGGGTGTGTTTAAAGTGCTTAAAGTTGGGAAGTCATCTGCATTGTTGGACAATGGATCTTGGTGGGGTATAATGAGACTAGCCAAAGTTAACAATTTGATTCCTAAGTTTGTTGATGTAACATCAGAATCAGACTTTGGAAGTGAGTCGGTTCTGAGATCTGTTAACAAAGAAATTTCTTCTTCGGAGAATGATTGTCCTTTTCCTCCTGATGTATCAAAGTGTATGGAGAGGAAAAGAATCAGGGTGTTGGCAAAGAAATGTAAAGATTTTGTGTTATTTTAAGCTAAAGTATTATTGTACCTTGCTTTTTTCATTTTCTTTGATTTATATAAAGAAGAAAGATATGTAGTTGTTATGTACTTGGTACATGTGTTCTATTATTGGAATGTTTTGTTCTCTTTCTTAGATTCCAGTGTTCCAATGCATGACTATCATTCTAGGAATTTTTGTTAAGAAGGTGTATCTTTGAATAAGGTTTGGAATGTGGGGTATTTCTGTTGGGAGTTTTCTGAGGACAACACTTGAGCCAGGATGCTCCAATATAAGGACTGCTCAAGACGCTTGTGTTGTGTGAATTTTACTACAATGGGGTTCAGTTATAACTCCTGAGGGACACCGCAAGGCAGTGAGAATGATTTGGACGTAAATTCTCCAAGAAGGCAGACTGCTCTCTGTTGGTGAGAAAAGAGTGAAGCAGATCTAACGTCGCTCCACCAATCCCTATCTTATCTAAATGGTCTACAAGAATGGAGTGGCTCACATGGTCGAAGGCTGCAGATAGGTCCTTAAGGATCACTGCAGCATTCCCTCCATTGTCCATGATGGCTCTAATCTCAGTGGCAGCAATCAAAGCTGACTCCATCCTATAGCTGTTTCTGAAATCATATTGAGCACCATATAGGACATTTTTGTCTAATTAGTCTGAGAGTACAGTGTTGAGATGTGTTTCAAGGATTTTTGCTGGCATTGGGAAGATCAAAATTGGGCAATAGTTATTTTCCTCATTAGGATTGAGATTGGATTTCTTTAGCAGAGAGAGTATGGATGCCTTTTTCCAATTGGTTGGAAACTGTAGAGAAATAATAATGATATTCAATAGGGTGATGGGAGTGGCTTCTACCGTCTATGCTATTTCATTGAGGAATTTAGGTGGGCAAGGGTCAGAGGGGGCCCCTGACTTGGTGTTAACAATTAGTTTAGTCACTCCCTATTCCGTGACCAGGGGGAACTTCAGGAACTGAGTGTGCCTGGTGCCTGAGGTTTCAGTACCAGAGACAGATGGATTGACATTGTGACTGGAGTTAAATTCACCATAGACTGCCCCCTAATTTATTTTGAGGAAAACTGGTTAGTTTGTCACAAAAAAGTAACTAGGAGTCAAAACATTAATAGAATTACGGCAGGAGAGAGTTTAAACAATTTAAAAAGTTATTTTGTGGAGTTTTTTGCTAAATATATTTTCTATGTGAAATAATCAGATTTCTCAGATATGATCAGGTCCATGTAATCTTGAATAAGTTATGTGTATTTACCTCTTTCGACTGAGCTGTAGTATTCTCTCTATTTTTTATCCTGCCTACAACATTTTTGTTTGAGTACACTGATTTTGGGGGAGACACAAGGAGCCATGGGCTTGTTTCTGTGCTCTTTAACAGACTTAAGAGGAGCCACTTGCAAGATGCGGCAGAATATCTGTGAGTTCAGTTTTATTTATCTTGTTCCAGGCCCAGAAGTTTATGACCTGTGAGGTTTTATTGGCAAATGGGTTTACGGCAGGGAGAATTAAACTGAAACTGATAGCTTTATGATTGGACCAACTTATCGGCCGCACAATTTCCGGCAACAGATCTGGATTACTCAAAAAAATTCAGGCTAAGGTATAGCTAAGGTATAGCCTGACCTGTGTGTGGCAGTATTCACCAATTGTTTGATATTGACACAGTTCATATTGTCAATAAGTTGATCTGTTTAATTTTTGTTAGAATCCTCTAAGTGAAAATTGAAATTGCCTGAAATTGTGTAATTAGGGTTGTCGTGTAGTTCCTACCAATACGTAGGATCTGCACATTGTTTGGATAACATAAATTAAGGGCTTGGTGTCAAGACTGATTCCGGGCACCCCGCAGGATATGTTGGCATGTAGACCAGCTAGCTCACAGTGCCACCGTAAGCCCCCCTAACCTACCAGGGAGCAAAAGGCTTTCTGGCAACTACTGAACATGACAACCCTGACCCCTGTGGGATCATTGAAACAGTACAGTACCTTTTGCTCAGTCCCTCATGCTCACTTATTCTCAGAGAAATATACAGAGAATACACAGTGGGATGTTTTCAATATTATTTATTGAACCAATGTTATTCTTGCATAAAATACGTGTGCTACAATGATTAGGAGACAGAAGCAGATAAACGTGGTTACAAGAACCAAAAGCGTAAATAGTAGGTAGAGTTCTACCATGGTGCCAAAACAATGTATATATAGAGGCATATAAACAAGGCAGTAATCTAGGTACTCCTACTATGCAAACCCTACTCTAAGTGTACCTAGAGTGTGTGTAGGTGTAGAGCCAAGAATCCCCCCAAGGAATGGCCCATTACCTGATGGGAGAGAATGAAGGACCCCGTCTTGGTCACAAACTGGACACCCCTCACGAGATGTCAGACCGCTGCATGGTGATTTCTCAGCATGCAAGGACCCTTGGTGTCAGCGGAATTACCTTCTCTGCTAATCTATTGGGATGCTCATCTTTTATAATAGAAAGCAGCCTTGCAATGTACACATAGATTAGTGATGTTATGGATATGTAGATAGCCCCGTGGATGAAGATAGTGATGACATTTGTACGTAGTACGAAACAAGACCTTGAACATGATGTTCAGAGTGTTGTGATAATGTTGTGTGAAGCTAAATGTCAAAATAAATTTAGTTTCAGAAAAACTAATCCAACATAATCATGCTTGCAAATGTTTTCAAATGGTCACCACTGGAAATGTTATTTGTGAGGACAATGTAAGAAATAAGCTGCTTCGCTACATGGGCCTAACTCTAGAATTTAACACCCACTCCTCATACTAAGGGTCAATATCTAAAAAGCTATCTTAAAAACCAGCAGACAATTTTAAAAACGTTTTAAAAAAACTACTCTAAAAGCGGGCTTCCCAGTAAAAAATGTATTAAAAATCTTAAAAAGTCATTATATTATTTGAGATCCCAAGCATTCAGAAAACCATGGTGCTTAGAAAAAGAAAATCTGTTTTGGTATTTTTTTTTCCCAAAAAAGAGGCCAAATTGTTCCCACACGGAAAATGGAAAAGGCTAATCGTTTTTGAGTTCTGAGTGGTAGACGCAACATTGTTGTTGCCCACATCTGCAGACATTCCCAGAGGCACACCTCATAGCATGTTTATGGAGCAAAGGTGATTCCATCCAGTTCCCACAGCAGCCGCTGAGGGAGGTGTTGTGTCCCACAAGTTGTCAACAGAGCCGTTGTTCACATCACTAGGAGCTGAAGCATCACAGGGTGGCCTTAAGAATGCAGTCATCATCAATGGATTACGCTGGGAACAGCAATACGCATGGGCCTTTAAGGGGTCCATCAGTACCTCAATGTCCGGTGGTGCAATAAATTCTGATGCGAGACATATATCCAGGATGCATTTGTGGCTGCAAAGCAGGCAGGGGAAGACATGTTGTATGCAGTCAAGCCAGACCAGTCTGAATGACAAGAACCAGTGCTCATTTAGTTCTTGAAGCTGCAGTGTGCCGAAGCAGTGTATCATGTGCTCATGGCAACGCAGCACTAACAGTGCTGTCTCCATTCCGAGTTGAACTGGGATGTCCATTGCGGAGCAGATACAACAAAATCAGTATTCCCGCCACAAGTAGCAGGACAAGCGGGAGCCGTCCAAAAACACTTCCCAACACAGAGTGTATGAAAGATGGTATAACTCTGAATATCATCTGAAAGGTACTAACCAAACCAGAGCTGATACATATAAAAAAGTGCACTATTCCTTTCGTATCAGACATGTTAAAGATAGGATGGACCAGATCCCCAAAATGCTGTGGGAAGTTAGTGTGTAGTGTCTGTATCTTCAACGAGGACCTTGCAAATTGGAGATCAAACGTCTCTTTGGCTGAAGTTAAGGCCAAATCCTTCTGTAAAAGCATGGATTTTGGTTTGCTTAGGGAATCAAATTTTATGTTGGAAACATTTATTGCCATAGTGCTGCCTCCCTAACTGTGTGGGCTGGTGGAAACAGTACTTGTGTACAACAGTTGTCTATGGAATTAACCGTCACTAGATAAGCAATGCCCGGTTCCATTCCGTAGCAACCTTGATAATTCAGCATCAAATAGCTCCCGTTCGAGAGCAGCATGAACATAGGATGAATCACGGCACCTGGGGAACCCTTCAGATAACAATACAAGTTCACCATTGAAGCATTGCATGCCCTATGGAGAGAAATGTCTTTTGAAACCAAGGAGCCGCTTAAGGCGTCTTCACATTTAGAGTCACTCAGAAAAACTTCTGTGTCCCCATTCCTGCATCTAAACCTGAATGGTAATTCCCAATACTCGTGCAGATATCCTTCCCCTAGCGCTTCATATCTGCCTACCTTTTGGTATTGGAGACAATATTAGAATTGAAAGGTCGTGACCGGTAGGGTGGTGTAACCATGCATTATCCAGTCAGTGGGTGGTGTCTCAGCCACAGTAAAAAGGAATTGGTCTAATTTTTCAATGTCCAACGTGGTATATTTTGCATCTCTATGCACCATTTTCATGTCTTTCTGTTAAATCCTATGCAGAAAACAGATTTGTGCTGATACGTTACCCCATGGCACATGGCAGAAAGTAAGGTTTGTAACGTCCAGCTTAATATTACTATTGACCGTAATTGTAGAAATGTCGACATGTCTTGTATTATGTCAATAGCGGAAGACACAATTTTGCCCAATGAGCAAATTCTGGATGATAGAGTGGTCATACCATTGTCAACCACAGCCAAAGCATTTTCTAGGTTAACCCTATCATTCTTGTGCAATCTCTCAGCAGCTTCCCGTTGAGAAATCTTCCACAGCTCATTGTATATTCCATACTAAAAGCGCTTTTTACATGGATTATGGGGACCTAGTAAAAAATACCTGAGATCCATGTCATCAGAGAGAAGGGAGAAGTGTTGTTTCACCTGGGAGAGAGTTGAGTTTTTTATCCAATCTAGGCATAACTTCCCAACAGTATATGATGTCACCACCCCCAGTGTTCTGTTTGTACATATCGTGGAGCAGGCCTATTGATCCTAAACCCTTCGGTGTTACCAAGGAATCTAGACTGACACCCTTTTGTGTCTACAGGCCAAACCAACCAACCCTTCCAATCGGGCTCTGATGAATTGAAAGAACCGTTACATATCATGGTGTCTAGTGTATCCTCCCTAAAGTGTGTAAAATGCAGCCAATTCTCAAAACGTGAGAATGCGGGAATACGTGGTATGTTCAAATCCTTTGTTTTCGCTATACCCAGACATGAAGTTTGTTGAAGTTTGTTCAGGAAAATTATTTGATGTGGTATGAGGCACACTCTAAATAAGTCCTCTGTCCCCTGAATCTGCCAATCATTTGTCCCTCAGATAGACCTTGTGTCTGTCGTGTCTTTCCAAAAGTTAAAACCCTGTATAGACAGTTGGGAAATAAAGGAAGCGGAGCATATCAGCTTGGTATTTGTTATCATATTTTTCTTTGCAGGTGTAGGTGCAAGCCTATAGTAATATGAAGCTGAGTTTGATGTTTCAAAACATGAATAATAAGCTAACTTTTGTGCAAAAGTATTTGAACTATCATTCAGCGGTGTTGGGCATTGTTCCCAATGTGTGAACTTACAAACATCCCGTGAGATACTAGCTTTATGTAAAAAATGGTGACCATAATGCTGGTAACAAAACATGTCTCTAAAATTACTTGTGCCATCCTACAATACATCATTAGAAAATGCAGCTGTTCGCTCAAAATCTGAAAGCAATTAATGCCAGTTTCAATGTTCCAATCATCAGAACAAGTAGTACCGGTGATGATATCTTTTAAAGAAATTCTGAATAAATAAGGAATTTTCAAACGTTCAGTAGGACCATATACATCATACAATACCCTGTGCCATTCAATCCCTTCAGGAACTGGAACCGCTGTAATGTTCACCAGGGATGAGTCTCCTAGTTCACAGTGTGATGATGCATGTGGCTTAAGAACCAAGTTCACGAGTTGTACTGCAGAGCGTTCTGGGAGAAAGTGTCCATTCAGAAGTAGGGAAAAGACAGTTACTATACCAATCCAAAGTACCAGGAAAAGTAATCCAATTGCAATCCATAGATGTATCCAAGGAACAACAAAGTCTTTTTCAGCCAAAGATAGAAAGCATAAACTTGAAGCTTGAAAGGGAGAGGCGGTGTCAGCAGCTCAGGTACATTTGGATCTGATGAGAAGTCGTCATAATGCATGAAGTAGCCAGATGCCATCCGGTCTATTCTAGGCAGCTCACCGGGTTTTGTAGAACTGGCAGATAACTTGATCCGTGGCATGTTGACATAGACGTCGTCAATTTTCCGAATTGAAATTTCTGTAATTGTTGACTGTACAGCTGTAGTTGTTTCACTGGGAGAAGCATCATTTCATTGTTGTTCACAGATTCTCGTTGGAAAGTGGAGTTTTCAGTCCTTATTAAAGCTTCCATCTGAAATTCCTGTATGGTAGCAAGAGTGGTGCATGAGCTACCCAGGAGCCCATGTGGCCTACTGTTGAGAATTGGCCACGTAGTTTAGTTTGATCAGATCTGTCTCGGCGGCTGGCAAGGGGCGGAAGAAGGACATTTCTTGCACCTTTGCTGCTAGGACAGGTACATGTGATCTGTAAGATGACCCAAATTCTTTCTTGTCCACAATTTTCTCTCTGACAAGGTCCCCAATCTCTGGGACCCACGTAGGTCTTTTTGTTACCATTTTTACTACCCCAGTGGTGGTGCGTTTTACTTGGAAGTTGCTTTGTAAAGCTCAGTATTCTATAAGGTCCTGTAAAGCCACACTCAAACTTCCCATTGCTTCTTTGTAAGCCCGAGACCTAAACGACGGGCCCTGCTCGTAATTTAGTGTGCCAATTGTGTATGTGTCAATAAAGACTTGCAAATCCTGAATAACAGTTTGAGTTTCAGCCGAACAATGGGGCCAAACCCACAGGAATTTAGACCATGAATCGACTGCCACTCAGATGTACTTGTAAGCCCCATCTGAGTGTAAGAGGCTGCAGTGATCCAAATAGGCACACTTGAGAGGTTTGGCTGAGATCAGTATAGGTGTTTGCAGTGGACGTGCTATGGTGGAGCCCTTCATCTGGTGGCAGATGTTGCATTTGAGGACAAAGTCCTTGGTCTGCTTTGTAAGACCTGGCCACCAATAGCACTGATTTAGTAGTGAAACTGTAGTAGTAATCCTTGTGTGAGCTGAACCTAGACTCTCGCGTTCAGCCAGTATCAATCCCAATCTGCGATCTCTGTTTGGTATTACTCTATCCCCCACTCCTCGAATGTGAGCATACGGAATGTTTAGTGCATCTAACTTGTAGGAGTACTTGAGTGGAAAGCCTTTCAGCAAGGTTGAGCTGTTGAGTGTGGCATTGACAGCTATCATAGTTGCTCTGTCTATCCTAGTACTAGAGTGAGTTATTGCAGCAACAGCAGCAGTGCGAACTGTTGCATTGGTGGCTTCATCCGCCATTGAACTTCCCTTCAACGTAAATGCCAACATGTTGATGACTCAATGTATGAATAACATGTGCCCGTGGCAGGCCTTATTTCAACTTTGCCACTTGTTCCCAAAGCATCTTGTGCTTTACTGTGCAGCCTTTGGAATCCCTAAATCCATTCTGGCCCAAATAATGTCAATATTCGTTGTAAGACTGGACACAGTAAAATGAATCACACACTATGAGTGTGGGGAATTCATGATCTATATTTTATAGGGCCAGTATCAGGCCTTTTAATTCGGTGGTCTGCGCCATACAGTCTCCAAGATAGTGTAAGTGTGATTTTCCAGAAATAAACTTTCTGTCCTGCATGGGTCCTTTCACAATTGCGGTCGCTGCGGATAATTGCTGTTTCATACCTACAGCCGGCAGGGCAGATCCATCAGTATAAATGATACATTCCTATCGATCTAGAGGCATTATCATTCGGCAGAGGATATTCTTGTTCTTACTGCAGGAATGCTTGTGTCTGTAATGTAGAATCAAATTTATAATCTACATCTGTTGCAGTGAGGGAGTTAGCCCATTGAATCCATTGTGGATGTAATGCTTAACCCCTTAACTGCTGGGCCTTTTCCCCCCGCAGTGCTGAGCCCTTTTTTAGCTATTTGGGGTAGTTCGCGATTAGGCCTCTGTAACTTTTTGACCACATAAGGTATCCACGCCAAATTTGCGTCCTTTTCTTCCAACATCATGGGGATTCTAAATGTACCCAGGGTTGGTGGATTCCCCTGGAGGGGACTCAGAACTTAGCCAAAATACAGGTAAATGTTTTTCTTTTTTTTTTTTTAAATGGGAAAAAGGGCTACAGATGAAAGTGTCTGGTTTTTTCCCTGCAAATGGTATCAAAAAGAGGTTGTGGTGCTGAAATTACCATCTTCCCACCTTTCAGGAACAAGCAGACTTTTGTCAGAAAACCAACATTTTTTACACAGTTTTGGCTTTTTCTGGGACATAGCCTATTATTGCTATTTTTTGTGCTTTCAAACTCTTTCCAGTTAATGGTAGAAATGGGTATGAAAGCAATAATGGATCCTGGAAAGCTCTACATTTTAGAAAAGTAGACAAAATTCTGAATTCATCAAGGGGTCATTTGTGTAGATCCTTCAAGGTTTCTTTATAGAAACTAACTGTTGAATATAGGAAAAATTGAAAATTAGTTGAAGAAAACAGACATTTGTGTCAACGTTTTCACCTGTAACTTCTTCTAATTATGACAGCTGTTTGAAAACAATATACCGTTACATCCGCTGGACCTTTCTGGTTGTGGGGATATATAGGACTTGTAGGTTCACCAAGAACCCGACGAACCCAGAGCCAATAACTGAGCAGCGTCTTGCAATGGTTTTTTATTATGTACCGGGTATACAGCAATTAATTTGGGTAAATATATACATAGAAAAATCGGTATGAAAGACACCTATGTATTTCTGAAATTGTAACAAAATATAGAGTTTAGAAACAGTAGATATTTGCACATTTCCTAAATTGTGAGTACCCATACTAGCATGAGAATTATAGGTCATTTTTCAAAATGACTTCTTTTTTATATATTGTCTTTCATTTGGAAGGCAGAAATGCATCAAAAGTCAATAGGTAATAACAGTTGCTCTACAATTCTGTGATACCCTACGTCTCCCAATAAAAATGGTACCTCACTTGTGTGGGTAGGCCTAGTGCCCGCGACAGGAAACGGCTCAAAATGCAACGTGGACACACCATATTTTCGCAGTGAAAACGGACCCTTTTTTTGCAAAGTGCCTAGCTGTAGATTTTGAACCCTAGCTCTGCCGGCACCGAGGGAAACCTATAAAACCTATACATTTTTTAAAACTAGACACTCAGGGGAATTCAGGATGGGGTGACTTGACTGGTTCTCACCAGGCTCTGTTACCCAGAATTCCTTGCAAACCTAAAAATTAGTCAAAAAAACCCACATTTTCCTCACATTTCTGTGGAGGATAGTTCTGGGATCTGCGAGGATCCACAAAATTCCACCCACCCCGCGTTCCCCAAAGTCTTACGAGAAAAATGGTACCTCACTTGTGTGGGTAGGCCTAGTGCCTGCGACAGGAAACGACCCAAAACGCAACGTGGACACACCACATTTTCACAGTGAAAACAGACCCTTTTTTTGCAAAGTGCCTAGCTGTAGATTTTGAACCCTAGCTCTGCCGGTCCCTAGGGAAACCAATCAAACCTATACATTTTTGAAAACTAGACACCCAGGGGAATCCAGGATGGGGTGACTTGGCTGGCTCTCACCAGGTTATGTTACCCAGAATCCCTTGCAAACCTAAAAATTGTCAAAAAAACCACATTTTCCTCACATTTCTGTTCTGGAAAGTTCTGGAATCTGCGTGGATCCACAAAAGTCCACCCACCCCGCGTTCCCCAAAGTCTTCCGAGAAAAATGGTACCTCACTTGTGTGGGAGGCTCAAGTACCCGCGACAGGAAACGGCCCAAAACGCAACGTGGACACACCACATTTTCGCAGGGAAAACGGACCCTTTTTTTGCAAAGTGCCTAGCTGTAGATTTTGAACCCTAGCTCTGCCGGCACCTAGGGAAACCTAGCAAACCTATACATTTTTGAAAACTAGACACCCAGGGGAATCCAGGATGGGGTGACTTGACTGGCTCTCACCAGGTTATGTTACCCAGAATTCCTTGCAAACCTAAAAATTAGTCCAAAAAAACAACATTTTCCACACATTTCTGTGGTGGAAAGTTCTGGAATCTGCGTGGATCAACAAAATTCTATGCACCCCGCGTTCCCCAAAGTCTTTCGAGAACAATGGTACCTCACTTGTGTGGGTAGGCCTAGTGCTTGCGACAGGAAACGGCCCAAAACGCAACGTGGACACACCACATTTTCACAGTGAAAACGGACCCTTTTTTTGCAAAGTGCCTAGCTGTAGATTTTGAACCCTAGCTCTGCCGGCACCTAGGGAAACCTATCAAACCTATACATTTTTGAAAACTAGACACCGAGGGGAATCCAGGATGGGGTGACTTGGCTGGCTCTCTCCAGGTTCTGTTACCCAGAATCCCTTGCAAACCAAAAAAAATTGTAAAAAAAAACACCTTTTCCTCACATTTCTGTGGTGGAAAGTTCTGGAATCTGCGTGGATCCACAACATTCCACCAACCCTGCGATTCCCAAAGTCTTCCAAGAAAAATGGTACCTCACTTGTGTGGGAGGCCCAAGTAACCGCGACAGGAAACGGCCCAAAATGCAACTTGGACACATCACATTTTCGCAGTGAAAACGGACCCTCTTTTGCAAAGTGCCTAGCTGCAGATTTAAACCCTAGCTGTGCCGGCACCTAGGGAAACCTAGCAAACCTATACATTTTTGAAAACTAGACACCCAGGTGAATCCAGGATGGGGTGACTTGACTGGCTCTCACCAGGTTCTGTTACCCAGAATTCCTTGCAAACCTAAAAATTAGTCCCAAAAACTACATTTTCCTCACATTTCTGTGGTGGATAGTTGTGGAATCTGCGTGGATCCACAAAATTCCACTCACCCCGCGTCCCCAAAGTCTCTCGAGAACAATGGCACCTCACTTGTGTGGGAGGCCCAAGTACCCGCGACAGGAAACAGCCCAAAACGCAACATGGACACACCACATTTACACAGTGAAAACTGACCCTTTTTTTGCAAAGTGCCTAGCTGTAGATTTGGAACCCTAGCTCTGCCGGAACCTAGGGAAACCTACCAAACCTATACATTTTTGAAAACTAGACAACCAGAGGAATCCAGGATGGGGTGACTTGGCTGGCTCTCACCAGGTTCTGTGACCCAGAATCCCCTGCAAACCTAAAGAATTGTAAAAAAAAAACAAATTTTCCTCACATTTCTGTGGTGGAAAGTTCTGGAATCTGCATGGATCCACAAAATTCCACCAACCCCGCATTCCCCAAAGTCTTCTGAGAAAAATGGTACCTCACTTGTGTGGGAGGCCCAAGTTCCCGCGACAGGAAACGGCCCAAAACTCAACGTGGACACACTACATTTTCGCAGTGAAAACGGACCCTTTTTTTGCAAAGTGCCTAGTTGTAGATTTTGAACCCTAGCTCTGCCGGCACCTAGGGAAACCTAGCAAACCTATACATTTTTGAAAACTAGACACCCATGGGAATCCAGGATGGGGTGACTTGACTGGTTCTCACCAGGCTCTGTTACCCAGAATTCCTTGCAAACCTAAAAATTAGTCCAAAAAACCCACATTTTCCTCACATTTCTGTGGAGGATAGTTCTGGGATCTGCGAGGATCCACAAAATTCCACCCACCCCGCGTTCCCCAAAGTCTTTCGAGAAAAATGGTACCTCACTTGTGTGGGTAGGCCTAGTGCCTGCGACAGGAAACGACCCAAAACGCAACGTGGACACACCACATTTTCACAGTGAAAACAGACCCTTTTTTTGCAAAGTGCCTAGCTGTAGATTATGAACCCTAGCTCTGCCGGAACCTAGGGAAACCCATCAAACCTATACATTTTTGAAAACTAGACACCCAGGGGAATCCAGGATGGGGTGACTTGGCTGGCTCTCACCAGGTTCTGTTACCCAGAATCCCTTGCAAACCTAAAAAATTGTCCAAAAACACATTTTCCTCACATTTCTGTGGTGGAAAGTTCTGGAATCTGCATGGATCCACAAAGTCCACCCACCCGCGTTCCCCAAAGTCTTCTGAGAAAAATGGTACCTCACTTGTGTGGGAGGCCCAAGTACCCGCGACAGGAAACGGCCCAAAACGCAACGTGGACACACCACATTTTCGCAGGGAAAACGGACCCTTTTTTTGCAAAGTGCCTAGCTGTAGATTTTAAACCCTAGCTCTGCCGGCACCTAGGGAAACCTAGCAAACCTATACATTTTTGAAAACTAGACACCCAGGGGAATCCAGGATGGGGTGACTTGACTGGCTCTCACCAGGTTCTGTTACCCAGAATTCCTTGCAAACATAAAAATTAGTCCAAAAAAACAACATTTTCCTCACATTTCTGTGGTGGAAAGTTCTGGAATCTGCGTGGATCCACAAAATTCTATGCACCCCGTGTTCCCCAAAGTCTTCCGAGAAAAATGGTACCTCACTTGTGTGGGTAGGCCTAGTGCTTGAGACAGGAAACGGCCCAAAACGCAACGTGGACACACCACATTTTCACAGTGAAAACAGACCCTTTTTTTGCAAAGTGCCTAGCTGTAGATTTTGAACCCTAGCTCTGCCGGCACCTAGGGAAACCTATCAAACCTATAAATTTTTGAAAACTAGACATCGAGGGGAATCCAGGATGGGGTGACTTGGCTGGCTCTCTCCAGGTTCTGTTACTCAGAATCCCTTGCAAACCAAAAAAATTTGTAAATAAACCCACCTTTTCCTCACATTTCTGTGGTGGAAAGTTCTGGAATCTGCGTGGATCCACAACATTCCACCAACCCTGCGATTCCCAAAGTCTTCCAAGAAAAATGGTACCTCACTTGTGTGGGAGGCCCAAGTAACCGCGACAGGAAACGGCCCAAAACGCAACTTGGACACATCACATTTTCGCAGTGAAAACGGACCCTCTTTTTGCAAAGTGCCTAGCTGCAGATTTAAACCCTAGGTGTGCCGGCACCTAGGGAAACCTAGCAAACCTATACATTTTTGAAAACTAGACACCCAGGTGAATCCAGGATGGGGTGACTTGACTGGCTCTCACCAGGTTCTGTTACCCAGAATTCCTTGCAAACCTAAAAATTAGTCCCAAAAACCACATTTTCCTCACATTTCTGTGGTGGATAGTTGTGGAATCTGCGTGGATCCACAAAATTCCACCCACCCCGCGTCCCCCAAAGTCTCCCGAGAAAAATGGCACCTCACTTGTGTGGGAGGCCCAAGTACCCGCGATAGGAAACAGCCCAAAACGCAACATGAACACACCACATTTTCACAGTGAAAACGGACCCTTTTTTGCAAAGTGCCTAGCTGTAGATTTTGAACCCTAGCTCTGCCGGAACCTAGGGAAACCTAGCAAACCTATAAATTTTTGAAAACTAGACACCCAGGGGAATCCAGGATGGGGTGACTTGACTGGTTCTCACCAGGCTCTGTTACCCAGAATTCCTTGCAAACCTAAAAATTAGTCCAAAAAACCCACATTTTCCTCACATTTCTGTGGAGGATAGTTCTGGGATCTGCGAGGATCCACAAAATTCCACCCACCCCGCGTTCCCCAAAGTCTTTCGAGAAAAATGGTACCTCGCTTGTGTGGGTAGGCCTAGTGCCTGCAACAGGAAACGACCCAAAACGCAACGTGGACACACCACATTTTCACAGTGAAAACAGATCCTTTTTTTGCAAAGTGCCTAGCTGTAGAATTTGAACCCTAGCTCTGCCAGAACCTAGGGAAACCTATCAAACCTATAAATTTTTGAAAACTAGACACCCAGGGGAATCCTGGATGGGGTGACTTGGCTGGCTCTCACCAGGTTCTGTTACCCAGAATCCCTTGCAAACCTAAAAAATTGTCAAAAAACCCACATTTTCCTCACATTTCTGTTCTGGAAAGTTCTGGAATCTGCGTGGATCCACAAAAGTCCACCCACCCCGCGTTCCCCAAAGTCTTCTGAGAAAAATGGTACCTCACTTGTGTGGGAGGCCCAAGTACCCACGACAGGAAACGCCCCAAAACGCAACGTGGACACACCACATTTTCGCAGGGAAAACGGACCCTTTTATTGCAAAGTGCCTAGCTGTAGATTTTGAACCCTAGCTCTGCCGGCACCTAGGGAAACCTAGCAAACCTATACATTTTTGAAAACTAGACACCCAGAGGAATCCAGGATGGGGTGACTTGACTGGCTCTCACCAGGTTCTGTTACCCAGAATTCCTTGCAAACCTAAAAATTAGTCCAAAAAAACAACATTTTCCTCACATTTCTGTGGTGGAAAGTTCTGGAATCTGCGTGGATCCACAAAATTCTACGCACCCCGTGTTCCCCAAAGTCCTCCGAGAAAAATGGTACCTCACTTGTGTGGGTAGGCCTAGTGCTTGAGACAGGAAACGGCCCAAAACGCAACGTGGACACACCACATTTTTGCAGGGAAAACGGACCCTTTTTTTGCAAAGTGCCTAGCTGTAGATTTTGAACCCTAGCTCTGCCGGCACCTAGGGAAACCTAGCAAACCTATACATTTTTGAAAGCTAGACACCCAGGGGAATCCAGGATGGGGAGACTTGACTGGCTCTCACCAGGTTCTGTTACCCAGAATCCCTTGCAAACCAAAAAAAATTGTTAAAAAAACCACCTTTTCCTCACATTTCTGTGGTGGAAAGTTCTGGAATCTGCGTGGATCCACAACATTCCACCAACCCTGCGATTCCCAAAGTCTTCCAAGAAAAATGGTACCTCACTTGTGTGGGAGGCCCAAGTAACCGCGACAGGAAACGGCCCAAAACGCAACTTGGACACATCACATTTTCGCAGTGAAAACAGACCCTCTTTTTGCAAAGTGCCTAGCTGCAGATTTAAACCCTAGCTGTGCCGGCACCTAGGGAAACCTAGCAAACCTATACATTTTTGAAAACTTGACACCCAGGTGAATCCAGGATGGGGTGACTTGACTGGCTCTCACCAGGTTCTGTTACCCAGAATTCCTTGCAAACCTAAAAATTAGTCCCAAAAACCACATTTTCCTCACATTTCTGTGGTGGATAGTTGTGGAATCTGCGTGGATCCACAAAATTCCACCCACCCCGCGTCCCCCAAAGTCTCCCGAGAAAAATGGCACCTCACTTGTGTGGGAGGCCCAAGTACCCACGACAGGAAACAGCCCAAAACGCAACATGGACACACCACATTTTCACAGTGAAAACGGACCCTTTTTTTGCAAAGTGCCTAGCTGTAGATTTTGAACCCTAGCTCTGCCGGAACCTATGGAAACCTACCAAACCTATACATTTTTGAAAACTAGACAACCAGGGAAATCCAGGATGGGGTGACTTGGCTGGCTCTCACCAGGTTCTGTGACCCAGAATCCCTTGCAAACCTAAAGAATTGTAAAAAAAAACACATTTTCCTCACATTTCTGTGGTGGAAAGTTCTGGAATCTGCATGGATCCACAAAATTCCACCAACCCCGCGTTCCCCAAAGTCTTCTGAGAAAAATGGTACCTCACTTGTGTGGGAGGCCCAAGTACCCGCGACAGGAAACGGCACAAAACTCAACGTGGACACACTACATTTTCGCAGTGAAAACGGACCCTTTTTTTGCAAAGTGCCTAGTTGTAGATTTTGAACCCTAGCTCTGCCGGAACCTAGGGAAACCTACCAAACCTATACATTTTTGAAAACTAGACACCCAGGGGAATCCAGGATGGGGTGACTTGACTGGCTCTCACCAGGTTCTGTTACCCAGAATTCCTTGCAAACCTAAAAATTAGTCCAAAAAACAACATTTTCCTCACATTTCTGTGGTGGAAAGTTCTGGAATCTGCGTGGATCCACAAAATTCTACGCACCCCGCATTCCCCAAAGTCTTCCGAGAAAAATGGTACCTCACTTGTGTGGGTAGGCCTAGTGCTTGCGACAGGAAACGGCCCAAAACGCAACATGGACACACCACATTTTCACAGTGAAAACAGACCCTTTTTTTGCAAAGTGCCTAGCTGTAGATTTTGAACCCTCGCTCTGCCGGCACCTAGGGAAACCTATCAAACCTATAAATTTTTGAAAACTAGACACCCAGGGAAATCCAGGATGGGGTGACTTGGCTGGCTCTCACCAGGTTCTGTTACCCGGAATCCCTTGCAAACCTAAAAAAGTGTCAAAAAAAGCACATTTTCCTCACATTTCTGGGGTGGAAAGTTCTGGAATCTGCGTAGATCCACAAAATTCCACACACCCCGCGTTCCCCAAAGTCTTCAGAGAAAAATGGTACCTCACTTTTGTGGGAGGCCCAAGTACCCATGACAGGAAACGGCCCAAAACACAACGTGGACACACCACATTTTCGCAGTGAAAACGACCCTTTTTTTGCAAAGTGCCTAGCTGTAGATTTTAAACCCTAGCTCTGCCGGCACCTAGGGAAACCTAGCAATCCTATACATTTTTAAAACTAGACACCCAGGGGAATCCAGGATGGGGTGACTTGACTGGCTCTCACCAGGTTCTGTTACCCAGCATTCCTTGCAAACCTAAAAACTAGTCCCAGAAACCACATTTTCCTCACATTTCTGTGGTGGATAGTTCTGGAATCTGCATGGATCCACAAAATTCCACCCACCCTGCGTTCCCCAAAGTCTTCCTAGAAAAATGATACCTCACTTGTGTGGGTAGGCCTAGTGCCTGAGACAGGAAACGGCCCAAAACGCAACGTGGACACACCACATTTTCACAGTGAAAACAGACCCTTTTTTGCAATGTGCCTAGCTGTAGATTTTGAACCCTAGCTCTACCGGCACCTAGGGAAACCTATCAAACCTATACATTTTTGAAAACTAGACACACAGGGGAATCCAGGATGGGGTGACTTGGCTGGCTCTCACCAGGTTCTGTTACCCAGAATCCCTTGCAAACCTAAAAAATTGTCAAAAAAAACACATTTTCCTCACATTTTTGTGGTGGAAAGTTCTGGAATCTGCGTGGATCCACGAAATTCCACCCACCCCGCGTTCCCCAAAGTCTTCCAAGAAAAATGGTACCTCACTTGTGTGGGTAGGCCTAGTGCCTGAGACAGGAAACGGCCCAAAACGCAACGTGGACACACCACATTTTGACAGTGAAAACTGACCCTTTTTTTGCAAAGTGCCTAGCTGTAGATTTTGTACCCTATCTCTGCCGGCACCTATGGAAATCTATCAAACCTATACATTTTTGCAAACTAGGCACCCAGAGGAATCCAGGATGGGGTGACTTGGCTGGCTCTCACCAGGTTATGTTACCCAGAATCCCTTGCAAACCTAAAACATTGTCAAAAAAAACAAATTTTCCGCCCATTTCTGTGGTAGAAAATTCTGGAATCTGCGTGGATCCACAAAATTCCACCCACCCCGCGTTCCCCAAAGTCTTCCGAGAAAAATGGTATGTCACTTGTGTGGGAGGCCCAAGTACCCGCGACAGGAAACAGCCCAAAACGCAACATGGACACACCACATTTTCACAGTGAAAATGGACCCTTTTTTTGCAAAGTGCCTAGCTGTAGATTTTGAACCCTAGCACTGCCGGAACCTAGGGAAACCTACCAAACCTATACATTTTTGAAAACTAGACAACCAGGGGAATCCAGGATGGGGTGACTTGGCTGGCTCTCACCAGGTTCTGTGACCCAGAATCCCTTGCAAACCTAAAGAATTGTAAAAACAAACACATTTTCCTCACATTTCTGTGGTGGAAAGTTCTGGAATCTGCATGGATCCACAAAACTCCACCAACCCCGCGTTCCCCAAAGTCTTCTGAGAAAAATGGTACCTCACTTGTGTGGGAGGCCCAAGTACCCGCGACAGGAAACGGCCCAAAACTCAACGTGGACACACTACATTTTCGCAGTGAAAACGGACCCTTTTTTTGCAAAGTGCCTAGTTGTAGATTTTGAACCCTAGCTCTGCTGGAACCTAGGGAAACCTACCAAACCTATACATTTTTTAAAACTAGACACCCAGGGGAATCCAGGATGGGGTGACTTGACTGGCTCTCACCAGGTTCTGTTACCCAGAATTCCTTGCAAACCTAAAAATTAGTCCAAAAAAACAACATTTTCCTCACATTTCTGTGGTGGAAAGTTCTGGAATCTGCGTGGATCCACAAAATTCTACGCACCCCGCGTTCCCCAAAGTCTTCCGAGAAAAATGGTACCTCACTTGTGTGGGAGGCCCAAGTACCCGCGACAGGAAACAGCCCAAAACGCAACATGGACACACCACATTTTCACAGTGAAAACGGACCCTTTTTTTGCAAAGTGCCTAGCTGTAGATTTTGAACCCTAGCTCTGCCGGAACCTAGGGAAACCTACCAAACCTATACATTTTTGAAAACTAGACAACCAGGGGAATCCAGGATGGGGTGACTTGGCTGGCTCTCACCAGGTTCTGTGACCCAGAATCCCTTGCAAACCTAAAGAATTGTAAAAAAAAAACACATTTTCCTCACATTTCTGTGGTGGAAAGTTCTGGAATCTGCATGGATCCACAAAATTCCACCAACCCCGCGTTCCCCAAAGTCTTCTGAGAAAAATGGTACCTCACTTGTGTGGGAGGCCCAAGTACCCGCAACAGGAAACGGCCCAAAACTCAACGTGGACACACTACATTTTCGCAGTGAAAACGGACCCTTTTTTTGCAAAGTGCCTAGTTGTAGATTTTGAACCCTAGCTCTGCCGGAACCTAGGGAAACCTACCAAACCTATACATTTTTGAAAACTAGACACCCAGGGGAATCCAGGATGGGGTGACTTGACTGGCTCTCACCAGGTTCTGTTACCCAGAATTCCTTGCAAACCTAAAAATTAGTCCAAAAAAACAACATTTTCCTCACATTTCTGTGGTGGAAAGTTCTGGAATCTGCGTGGATCCACAAAATTCTATGCACCCCGCATTCCCCAAAGTCTTCCGAGAAACATGGTACCTCACTTGTGTGGGTAGGCCTAGTGCTTGCAACAGGAAACGGCCCAAAACGCAACGTGGACACACCACATTTTCACAGTGAAAACAGACCCTTTTTTTGCAAAGTGCCTAGCTGTAGATTTTGAACCCTAGCTCTGCCGGCACCTAGGGAAACCTATCAAACCTATAAATTTTTGAAAACTAGACACCCAGGGAAATCCAGGATGGGGTGACTTGGCTGGCTCTCACCAGGTTCTGTTACCCGGAATCCCTTGCAAACCTAAAAAAGTGTCAAAAAAGCACATTTTCCTCACATTTCTGGGGTGGAAAGTTCTGGAATCTGCGTGGATCCACAAAATTCCACCCACCCCGCGTTCCCCAAAGTCTTCAGAGAAAAATGGTACCTCACTTTTGTGGGAGGCCCAAGTACCCACGACAGGAAACGGCCCAAAACACAACGTGGACACACCACATTTTCGCTGTGAAAACGACCCTTTTTTTGCAAAGTGCCTAGCTGTAGATTTTAAACCCTAGCTCTGCCGGCACCTAGGGAAACCTAGCAATCCTATACATTTTTTAAAACTAGACACCCAGGGGAATCCAGGATGGGGTGACTTGACTGGCTCTCACCAGGTTCTGTTACCCAGCATTCCTTGCAAACCTAAAAACTAGTCCCAGAAACCACATTTTCCTCACATTTCTGTGGTGGATAGTTCTGGAATCTGCATGGATCCACAAAATTCCACCCACCCCGCGTTCCCCAAAGTCTTCCTAGAAAAATGGTACCTCACTTGTGTGGGTAGGCCTAGTGCCTGAGACAGGAAACGGCCCAAAACGCAACGTGGACACACCACATTTTCACAGTGAAAACAGACCCTTTTTTTGCAATGTGCCTAGCTGTAGATTTTGAACCCTAGCTCTACCGGCACCTAGGGAAATCTATCAAACCTATACATGTTTGAAAACTAGACACACAGGGGAATCCAGGATGGGGTGACTTGCCTGGCTCTCACCAGGTTATGTTACCCAGAATCCCTTGCAAACCTAAAACATTGTAAAAAAAATACATTTTCCGCACATTTCTGTGGTAGAAAATTCTGGAATCTGCGTGGATCCACAAAATTCCACCCACCCCGCGTTCCCCAAAGTCTTCCGAGAAAAATGGTACGTCACTTGTGTGGGAGGCCCAAGTACCCGTGACAGGCAAGGGCCCAAAACGTATTGAGGAGACATCAAAATTGCCTATCACAAAACGTTTTGGGTCCTTGCCTGTCGCGGGTACTTGGACCTCCCACACGAGTGAGGCACCATTTTTATCGGGAGACCTGGGGGAACGCTGGGTGGTAGGAAATTTGTGTCAGCCCAGTGATCCCACAACTTTCCCACACAAAAATGTGTGGAAAAAGTGATTTTTTTCAGCTAAATTTGAGGTTTGCAGGGGATTCTGGGTAAGAAAATGTTGGGGATCCACGCAAGCCATACCTCCCTGGAATCCCCCGGGTGTCTAGTTTTCAGAAATGGTGAGTTTGGTAGGTTTCCCTAGGTGGCCGCCGAGCACGGGGCCAAAAACCCAGGTGACCCCCCTTGCAAAACCAGGTTGTTTTGTGATAGGCAATTTTGATGTCTCCTCAATACGTTTTGGGCCCTTGCCTGTCGCGGGTACTTGGGCCTCCCACACGAGTGAGGCATTTTTATCGGGAGACCTGGGGGAACGCTGGCTGGTAGGAAATTTGTGTCAGCCCGGTGATCCCACAACTTTCCCACACAAAAATGTGTGGAAAAAGTGATTTTTTTCAGCTAAATTTGAGGTTCGCAGGGGATTCTGGGTAAGAAAACGTTGGGGGATCCACGCAAGCCATACCTCCCTGAAATTCTCCGGGTGTCTAGTTTTCAGAAATGTGTGGGTTTTGTAGGTTTCCCTAGCTGGCCGCCGAGCACGGGGCCAGAAACCCAGGTGACCCCCCCTTGCAAAACCAGGTTGTTTTGTGATAGCCAATTTTGATGTCTCCTCAATACGTTTTGGGCCCTTGCCTGTCGCGGGTACTTGGGCCTCCCACACGAGTGAGGCACCATTTTTATTGAGAGACCTGGGGGAACGCTGGGTGGTAGGAAATTTGTGTCAGCCCAGTGATCCCACAACTTCCCCACACAAAAATGTGTGGAAAAAGTGATTTATTCAGCTAAATTTGAGGTTCGCAGGGGATTCTGGGTAAGAAAACGTTAGGGGGTCCACGCAAGCCATACCTCCCTGGAATCCCCCGGGTGTCTAGTTTGCAGAAATGTGTGGGTTTGGTAGGTTTCCCTAGCTGGCCGCCGAGCACGGGGCCAAAAACCCAGGTGAACCCGCTTTCAAAACCAGGTTGTTTTGTGATAGGCAATTTTGAAGTCTCCTCAATACGTTTTGGGCTCTTGCCTGTCGCGGGTACTTGGGCCTCCCACACAAGTGAGGCACCATTTTTATTGGGAGATCTGGGGGAACGCTGGGTGGTAGGAAATGTGTGTCAGCCGGGTGATCCCACAACTTTCCCACACAAAAATGATCCATATGATTGCTAACGGAACATCTGTTTGTAAAGATTTTTCCTAAATATGGATAAAACTTTACTACTTCCAGTTTCTCATTTCCCAAGAACCAATGCAAGTTTTTTCTCACTTTGCATCCCTAATAACTAAAAATCATAACTTTACTCTTTAAAATGTTTATTTTTAAATAGTATTCTTCTGTGTACCTAATCAACTCAGCAAGGCGTCTTTGAAGTCCGATTGGAGTTAAATCCATTATTATGGCATCATCTGCATATAGCAGACAGCTCAGCTTTAAATGTCCTAATTTAGTGGAATCCCCTTTCCTGAGCCCCACTCTTCTTGGCAAATCATTAATGTAAATAGAAAAAAGAAGAGGGGCCAGAAGACACCCTTGCTTCAACCCATTATTAGTTTCTATTTTTCTCGAAAGACCCTGTTTTTCCCCGCAATAAAACCTGCGTCCAAGTAGAGGTGTGAAGAGCAATATCCAACCGTAATAAATTCCCTGGTATCCCCATGGTGACCAATTTTCTCCACAACGTCCCCCGATCTACCCGGTCGAATGCCGTAGAGAAATCTATAAAAGCCGCATATAACGGCATTCCCCGGCTCACCAGGTATTTTTCGGTTAAAGTTTGTAAGGCGGTGATGTTGTCCAAGGTGCCACTGTTTTTGCGAAATCCTGTTTGTTCTAAGGGAATGAGATCGTTTCCGAATGCCCAATCCTGCAGATGGATAAGGATGCTCTTCGCAAATAATTTGCCAGTCGCATCTAGGAGAGAGATCTGTCTAAAACTGGCAGGGGAATTTTTTGGACCCTTTTTATATAGTGGAACAATTATACTTCCCTTCCAGGATTGTGGGATGTCACCATGGGTATAACAATGGACAAACAGTGGATGCAAAAATTTCGCCCACGCTTCGCCATCCTGTTTTATTATGGCTATTGGTACATCATCTGGGCCCATCGCACTAGAGTATCTTGCCCCTTTAATGTAACCCTCTATTTCCGAGCATGTTTGTGCTCCATATTCACTCCCCACGCACGGGGCAGAGCTAACATCTTGATTCCATCCAACTGTGGAATTTAAAGCATACAACTGGGAAATATATAAAGACCATTCCGCATCTGGAATCAAAATGGGCTTTGACTTCTCTCTCCCATCGCAAAATGTTGCTATCAGCGCCCAATATTTCCTAGTGTCACCAGATTGAGCAACCTCTCGAAGTTTAACCCAATTTGAGTCTTCGACCCTTCTACGTTCCGATACCATTTTCCTTTTCCGTACTTGTTTCAGTCTGTTAATTTCCCTTTGCCTTGGTATTGTAGACAGCCTAAATTGTTCTCTAATTAAAGCATTAATTTCCAGGTTCAATTTTTTAATTTCCCATGATATAATTACTAATGGTACAGAACTGCGAACTTGCTTTTTTCTTCCAAAAGTTCTTATTGTAGCCAAGATTCTCTCAAACCTCTCAAAAGGTATTTCTTGAGTACAAATAAAAACAGTATTTTCAAAGACTCTCTTAAAATTTGGGAGCAAATTATTTGACCAGCAAGTGCGCCCATTACTGCGATTATATAAAACCTTTTCTTCCCTGTGATTCCAGAGTTCAGGCTTCTCGATTTCTATATCTCCATTAACAGCCAAAATTCTATGATCACTCATGCTTGTAGTAAACACCTTAAATTGTGTACATACACTAAAAAGTTGGTAAGATACCACCATGTAATCAATTAATGAGTGACCATATGCGCCCGATAAGTATAAGAGGCTGGGGAATCCTCTGGAAATCTGCCATTTAACATTACTAGGTCGAACATTCTCAAATTATGCAGAAGTAATAGGCCTCGTTTATCTGATCTTAAATGAACGGGCAGTACAGAATCTGGAATGGACCATACTTCCTCCAATTCAGGGTTTGAAAAAGACATGACTGCACCGTTGGATAATTTGGCATTAAAGTCACCCACTATCATAATCCGCGAACATTCTGCAATGTTACTTATCCTTTGCACATAAGTGCAGATTGAATCAACCAATGAGTTGGATGCTCTCCCTGGGGGAATATACACGTTTACCAGTAGAAGAGAAATAGCTTGCCCTGATTTATCTTCACCAATACTCAACTTCACTCCCATACAACACTTTGAGGGATGAATGTAAATCACAGGATCCCATCTCATGGTACAGCTAAGTAAAATAGCTAAACCACCACTAGCATGCCCTTTTACTGATGTTTTTGCTGCGCAACAATATACATAAAAATTCTCAAAATGAAAATCCCCACCCTTCCAGGTTTCCTGGAGGCAAATTATTTTAGGGTCATATTCTAATAACGATTTAAGCTTACAGTTAGTTTTTCCTACCCCCACTAAATTCCAGGATAGGATTCTTCCCAATTGGCTACCCCCGCAATAAGGGCATTTTTGTTGTTACTTTTGACCCATTCAGGGTACCGGCCACCCAGCTCCACTGGGCCATCTCGTCCTCCACAATGGGACTACTGGGCCTTTGAACTTGGGGACCTATAATGTTAATTTCTCTATTTCCAGGATTTCTCCCTACTGTTATTTCAATGTCTTTAGGGTTTATAGGGGTTATAACGCCCATGGGAATGGAGAACCCGCTGCCTGGCACCTGGTTGGTCTTTCCTGAACTTTCAGGTGAAACTGGGCAAGGGTTCATATGAGAGAGCACATCTATTCCTCTCTTCCTAAAGGAATCTACATTAGCTAATACTAACATTGAAACTACCCCTGACATGAATGTAACTCTAGTACTTGGCGGCGCACTTCTCAGGTCTAAGTAGACCAACTCAAGGTCTTTACTTGTTACCGGTCCCAAGTCCTTTATTTCTGATAGCAACTGAAGAAGGGTACTTCTATTCAGTAACATTGAGTCAGTTTCGAACAGGGAAACAAAGAGCAAAGTCCTGTTCACATGCCCAACACCCGGCCCTGTATGCCCTATGGGCCTTTTACCAATTGGCCCCAAGACCAATCCCCTCTCTAACTTAACCCTCTTACTGCTACAAGCTGCGATTAAGTCCCCCTCCCCAACTTTCCCCTGGCCAGGATCAAACCGTACTGGGAAAGTATCCCGTCCACAAGGAAGAAGAGGGGCACCTCCGCTAACTAAACCCTGTTCTAATACAAAGACATATGAGTTTGTCAATACGTTTCCTGGTGTAGGGTCTCTACTTGTTTCATAATTAGCTAAATTAGTGTTGCGGGGAAAACTCTGATTCTTAATGTCACCCATGTTGACTTTGGGATTCCCTCTTTCTTCCTGACCCTCTTGGCTCCGCGGGTTAATCAGCACCGAGTTTGAGCAGGTCGGCTGATTACCGTTATCTAGCCCTGCTTTATGACCCATATTTAATGTAGATTGCCCCAAGAGCCCGGGAACCTTCCTACTTGATGGTGATTTTGTACTATTTAACTACTCAATTACGGAAGGGAACCGCAATTTTTTCTGTTTCCGTTTTGGGATACGTCGAATCCTGTTCTTCTTCTTTCCCCTCTGACTATATCGGGTGTTACTTTCTCTCGGTGCGGGGACCTCCCCTAAGGGTGCAGTGACTAAAGTATTAACAGGTGTAGGAGAGTAGGATCTGCTTCACATGGGTACCCCCACTTTTTGCTGATGCTTCACTGTTTTTCGACTTTAGTCTGGCTGGGGCCCTGCTAATCAGAACCCCAGCCTAGCTGCTTCCTCTCTAAAATGGTTTCGATGTGCCTTAGGCACATCTCTGATTGGAATCTGGAGTGCCCTTGTAAGTCCCTAGTATATGGTATACTATGTACCCAGGGCATAGGTACCTCAGAGGCCTGCCAGGGGCTGAAGCATGTATTGTGCCACCCCTGGAAGGCCAGCCAAAAGGACACCACAGGTCTGCTACTGCAGCCTGGGTAAGGTGGTGCATGCACTCCCTTACTGTGATATAGGTTACCTATATCACTACATACATACACACATATAAACCTATAAGTCACTCCTATGGCAGGCCTTGTCAATCCTGAAGGCAGAGTGCTTGGTTCCTATGTGAGAGGGTGCCCCTGCATGAGCAGAGCCCCTCTGCAGCGTTCGGAGACCCTTCTCTGATGCTGTTTGTAGTGCAGCCTGACCATATACTCTTAAGCGCATTATAACCTCGCGTTAAATGCTAACTTTGGGATGGCTGCACGGAAACATGTTGTGTTTGGTGTCAAACATCTTGGAATACTACCCCCCCCGCCAGTTATGGCGGCAGGGGTAGCATTCCACCCTTCTAGAGGGAGAGACATGTACACACCGGCCTGCCCGGTAACTTCTTTCCAAGCCCTGGCATCACAAAATGGATGCCGCTGCCACAGACACAGGTCTGGCCTCCTGCTGCTGACTGAAACTCCGGCAGGGGAGGCCTGGACAATAGGTTTCCTGTCCCAGGGAGGTGTAACCACCTCCCCAGACAGGATAATGTGTATTGGGGCTGGGCGGGAGCACTCTCTGGTGCTTTGAAGTCCTGCACTAGGGGCACACTTGGTGTCCCTGTGCATACCCCAGTTCAAACTGGTTCAGGGGCTTCCAGCCCCTGCTCTGGCGCGTAACTGGACAAAGGGAATGGGTGTAACCACCCCTCTTCCCTGACCCTCCCATAGGTGGGTCCCCAGAGTATGTCCAACCCCCTAACTTAGTATAAGTATGGGACCCCAGTCCTTAGGACTTTAGATTTACCTGGATGAAACTCTGATACAGAATCCTGGACCTTCGACGCTCTACATTATGATTAGAGGACTGAAGAATCTCCCTTGGGGTCAAGGAGTGACTCCCCTGCTTGGCAGGCACCAACAAAGCAATTGTCTGGTCTGCATCGCTGAAGCTCCCGCCGGACGCCGAAGTCTTTGCATCACCAGAGGTGGATTTCCAGACGTCGCCGAGGCTGCCCTGAGTCCCCAGCAAAGCTGAGGCCAGTAGCTGTTGTGGGTAACGTGGAACCGTGACCCCTGGACACCGAGCGCATTTGCAAGTGCATCCTCTTCCTGGTCTTCCACGAAGTTGTGGTTTGGACTCCCAGTAGCCCCCGCCTCCAGCACCGACTGCACTGAAGATCACTGGCCTCCACTCCACGAGTGTCCCGTGAGCCAGCTCTAAGTGCATCCACTCGAGGCTCCTTCACGGTCGCTAGTCCATTGGCTAGTGGACCCTCCCGAAGGCCAACCTTCTTTTGCTTGGGCTTCCCTGGTTGCTCCAGGCGTGCCCTGACTTACCCTCGCTGGGTGAGTCCCTCAGACCTTGCTGGTCTGCACCACCGTCCTTCTTCTATTTCCACGAGACTTGCCGTTGCTAAGGCTTGTTGGGTCCAATCCGGTCGCGGACATGCCTGCAATCGACAAACGTCGTGGGACAGCTCGAATCCAGCTCCTAGTCATCGTCAACGCCTCCTGGACCTCGTGGCTGAAGAGTCAAGACAACCGTCAACCTACCTGAAGCACCCAACATCGGTGGGCATCCGCTCATCACCTTCCTGGTCACTGGCTAGTGACCCAGACTCTGTCTCCTCTGCTTTCAGGTTCTTCAGATCTTCGATCCACCTTTGGATCCACCCGAACACTTTCGACTTGGCCGCCAGCAGCACTTTGCAGCAGATCGCCATTGAAAACGACGACGAAACCCGACCCCGAAAACCACATATGCACCCGGCTTCCCTGGGTGAGGTAACTCGAGTACTCTGGTGCTCCCGTGGGTATAGACTCTAGAACAACCCAGTTCTAAAGGGGTTTGCTCCAAGTCCTCCTCTAAGTGTCCCTTTTCTTTAAAATTCCAACCGCGACTTTCCCCATAGAAGTCAACGGCGATTCGCGGCTGTGTTCTCACACTGCACGCGTCCCCCGTGGGTCCCCTGTGTCACTACCTTGGGTGGTTCCTTGTGGTCCAAGCACTACTACAGGCTCTAGGCCTTGTGTCTAGCTCAGTCGTGGTTCTTATACCACTTTATTGGTATTTGGTTTGGTACGCCCCTAGGGCTCAAACGTGTATTTGTGCTATTACTGTTGATAACTAACTTATAACTTATGTATTTCAAACTCTAGCCTCATAAAGAGACTAGAGGGGTGTGTTTAGCAATAAATACATATATTTTGAATATATACCTGGTGTGGTCCTCTTTCATTTGGTCACTCAAGAGATTATAGACTGGTAAAACAAGCTGCTTTACATTCCTTCAAGACTTAGCCTGAAGGCTGCTCTCCATAGCTACCACTAGGATAGCTTTCAATAAAGGTTGTCTTTAACCTATCTCCGATAAGGGGTTGTTTGGACTGGTGCAAGGTGCCCACTATAATTAGTGGACAGCATATACCAGGCCAACTTCTCACATTGGTGTGCAGCGTGTGGGATTCCAGCTTGCTATTGTTTTACCAGATAATCTCAATTGAATTGATCAACTGAAAACCACTAAGGGTACCTTAGGTACATATAAAACAAGCTTAGGATACAGTAAGTTCTACTGAACTTAGAGTTGTGTGTTAAGGGATAGCACACCCTTTCTACAACTCAAGAGAGTTTAGTAGGCCACACTAGAGTAGGTAGTGCATACACCACACCTCACTAGTAATGTCTTCAAAGCCAGGACCCAGTGAGGCCTTGCAAGAAGCCAGTGGGCTTCTTCCCTCCAAGTATGATAATCTCCCATTCTTGGAATTGAGAGCATTGTGCAGTACTAGGAAGCTGAAGACAGGCAAAAGTGCCTGCACCCAACACCTCAGGGAGGTGCTACTGTCAGATGATCTCAGCAGACCCCTAGGGTCTGAAGGGGTAGGCAGACAGGGTGGGGCAGAAGATGAGGAAGGGGTCAGGGGTGAAGAAACCCAGGGCCCCCCTCTGAAACTGGCCAGGAAGGTGAAAATGACCTTGACCTGGAAAACCCAATTCCTCCTGTGGAGGAGGAGGAGGATCAGAATGACCTCCCCTTTGTCCCCCCAGGAAGAATTGTGAGTGTGCCCAGAAGGCCTAGATCTCCTTCTCAGGAGTCTAACCACTCTGACACCTCAATAGGGACCACTGTTTCCTCTCATAGGAGGGAATCCTCTCATGAAAGGAAAGAGAAACTGCTCAGATATGGAGAAGCTCAGTTGAAGCTCAGAAGAGAGCAGTTGGCTGTAGACAGGGAGTCCCTAGAGCTTGAAAAGCAAAGAAAAAAGATGGGACTAGAGTCCCATGGTGGCAGCAATTTCCCCAGAGATAGGGAAAGGTCTTATGACCATAGAAACCTGAGCAAGATTGTCCCTCCCTACCAGAGTGAAGATGACATCCACAAATGGATAACTGCACTGGAGAGGGCCTGTAAAGTACAGAGGGTCCCTCAGGAGCAGTGGGCAGCAATCTTGTGGCTCTCCTTTGCAGACAAAGGTAGAGACAAGCTCCTCACTGTAAGGGAAGAGGATGCTGACAATTACAAAGTCTTGCGTAGTGCTCTGATTGATGGGTTTGGCCTAACAACTGAACAATACAGGTTAAAGTTCAGAGATACCCAAAAAGCACAGACTCAAGACTGGGTAGAATATGTGGATTGTTCTGCTAAGGCTCTGGAAGGTTGGTTGATGGGCAGTAAGGTATGTGACTTCACAGGATTGTACAATCTTATCATGAGGGAGCAGATTCTTAATAACTGTCAAAATCAGCTGTTGCATCAGTACCTGGTGGACTCTGATCTGACCTCTCCCCAAGAATTGGGAAAGAAGGCAGACAAATGGGTCAGAACCAGGGTGAGGCAGAAGGTACAGAACCAAGGTGGTGACCCAAAGAAGCAAGATTCTAAGAACTCTGATAAGGGTGGGGAGAAGGGTAAAGACCAGAAGTCTTCACAAGGCCCCCAAAAATCTTCTTCAGGTGGGGATTCACAGTCTAACAAAGGGAAAGGCCAAAAGAAACCATGGTGCAAGGTCTGTAAGCAAAAGACCCACTGGACCAGTGATTGCACCAAGTCCAAAGACTCTACTCCAGCCCCCACCAATGCCCCTAAGGCACCTGCTCCCCCTAGTGCAGTTACAGTTGGTGGTGGGACTACACAAGCCAAGGGTTTAGTAGGGTTGACCCTGGGTAAGGAGATGAGCTCTGACCTAGTCAGAGAACTCACTCAGGCTGTCCTAGTCTGTGATGGAGGCATGGATGTGACCTCCTCTGTGAGTCCCAGTAATCTGGGCAAGTACAGGCAACAGCCATTAATAAATGGAAAAGAGGCTTTGGCATTTAGGGACACAGGAGCAAGTGTCACCATGGTGACACAAGATCTTGTGGATCCTGGGCAGATTATACTTGGTGAAATGTACCAAGTGGCCAATGCTAGCAACGTCAGAACAGACCATACTCTGGCAGTTGTTAACTTCTCCTGGGGAGGGGTAACTGGCCTTAAGAAGGTTGTGGTAAGTGCAGACCTACCAGTTGAATGCTTGCTTGGCAATGATCTAGAAACTTCAGCTTGGGCAGAGTTGGAGCTCAGGACCCATGCAGAAATGCTGGGCATCCCTGCAGATGTGTTTGCTCTGACCAGGTCACAGGCCAAAATGTCTAACACTGAACAGGCCTTGGATTCTGGAATAATGGACCAAGTGCCCTCCAAGAAGAGGAGTGGTAGGGTAAAGGCAGTGCCTTCCCCCTTGGCTCAGAAGGAAGATCAGTCTCTTCAGGGAGATGATCTCAGTCCTGAGGAAGGAACTGTCCCAGAGGAGCTCGAGCCTGATCAGGTTGAGTTCTTAGGGACAGGGGGCCCTTCCAGGGCAGATCTGAGCCAGGAGCAGCAGAGCTGCCCCTCTCTTGAACCCCTCAGACAGCAAGCTGCTGCTGAGGCTGCTGGGAAAGCTAGTGGTCCCCATACAGTGTATTGGGATGATGGACTCTTGTACTCAGAGTGTAGAGACCCCAAGCCTGGTGCCACCAGGAGGTTGGTTATACCTCTGAAGTTCAGGGGCTTCCTATTGACCCTAGTCCATGACATTCCCTTAGCAGGTCACCTGAGCCAGAACAAGACTTTGGACAGAATTGTCCCTCACTTTCACTGGCCCCACATGTCTGAAGACACCAAGGAGTTTTGTCGCTCCTGTGTAACCTGCCAGGCCAGTGGCAAGGCAGGTGGCACTACAAAGGCCCCCCTGATACCACTACCTGTGGTGGGGGTTCCCTTTGAAAGGGTGGGGATTGACATTGTTGGTCCCATGGATCCCCAAACAGCATCTGGGCACAGGTTTATCCTGGTGGTAGTGGATCATGCCACCAGGTACCCAGAGGCTATTCCCCTTAGGACCACTAGGGCACCTGTGGTGGCAAGAGCCCTCTTGGGAATTTTCTCAAGAGTGGGCTTCCCTAAGGAGGTTGTATCAGACAGGGGTGCTAACTTTATGTCTGGATACTTGAAAGCAATGTGGAAGGAGTGTGGAGTGACTTACAAGTTCACCACACCCTATCACCCACAATGCAATGGTTTAGTTGAGAGATTCAACAAAACCTTGAAGGGCATGATTAAAGGGCTCCCAGAGAAGCTTAGGCGAAGATGGGACATACTCTTGCCCTGCCTTTTATTTGCATACAGGGAGGTGCCTCAAAAGGGGGTTGGCTACAGCCCTTTTGAACTTTTGTTTGGTCACCCTGTCAGGGGCCCAATGTGCTTGGTGAAGGAAGGATGGGAGTTACCTCTCAAGCCCCCAAAGCAAGACATAGTGGACTATGTACTTGGTCTCCGCTCCAGGATGGCTGAGTACATGAAAAAGGCAACTAAAAACCTTGAGGCTAGCCAGGAACTTCAAAAAGCCTGGCATGACCAAAGGCTGTACTGACTGTTTACCAGCCAGGACAGAAGGTGTGGGTGTTGGAGCCAGTGGCCCCAGCAGCTCTCCAAGACAAATGGAGTGGACCCCATACCATTGTTGAACAGAAGGGTGAGGTTACCTACTTAGTAGACCTAGGAACACCCAGGAGTCCCCACAGGGTTCTCCATGTCAACAGATTGAAACCATATGTGGACAGGGCAGACATGGGCTTGCTCATGGCTACTGATGAGGGACAGGAGGAAGAGAGAGACCCACTCCCTGACCTGCTCTCACGGAACCCTGATGATGGGTCAGTGGATGGTGTAGCCTTGGTAGGCAGCCTCACTGCCCAGCAGCAAACTGATTGTAGACAAGTGCTCAATCAGTACAGACATATGTTCTCTCTGACTCCAAGTCAGACCACCTGGTGCACTCATGAAGTGGACACTGGGGACAGTCTGCCTATTAAAAATAAGATTTATAGGCAACCTGACCATGTCAGGGACTGTATCAGGACAGAAGTCCAGAAGATGTTGGATTTGGGAGTTATTGCACCCTCAGATAGCCCTTGGGCTAGTCCAGTGGTCCTTGTGCCAAAACCTCACACCAATGGTGGGAAAAGAGAGATGGGGTTTTGTGTGGACTACAGGGGTCTCAATGCAGTCACTAGGACTGATGCCCATCCAATACCTAGGGCAGATGAGCTAATAGACACTTTGGCCTCAGCCAAGTATCTAAGCACATTTGACCTGACAGCTGGCTACTGGCAGATCAGACTAGCTGATGATGCAAAGCCAAAGACAGCATTCTCAACCCCTAGTGGGCATTATCAATTTGTGGTAATGCCCTTTGGTCTGAAGAATGCACCTGCCACTTTTCAGAGGTTGGTGAATACAGTCCTTACAGGTCTGGAAGCCTATAGTGCAGCATATCTAGATGATATTGCTGTCTTTAGCTCCACCTGGGAGGATCACCTGGTCCACCTCAGAAATGTTTTGCAGGCCCTGCAGAAAGCAGGCCTGACTATCAAGGCCACAAAGTGCCAGATAGGGCAGAGTCAGGTTGTGTACCTGGGCCACCTTGTGGGTGGAGGCCAGGTTCAACCACTGCAGAGCAAGATCCAGACCATCATGGACTGGACTGCTCCAACTACCCAGACTCAAGTGAGAGCCTTTTTAGGCCTGACTGGGTACTATAGGAGATTTGTCAAGGGGTATGGATCAATAGTGACACCCCTGAATGACTTAACTTCCAAGAAAATGCCCAAAAAGGTTCAGTGGACAGTTAGCTGTCAAAAGGCATTTGATGACCTAAAGCAGGCCATGTGCACTGCTCCCATTCTACAGAGTCCTGATTACTCCAAGAAGTTCATTGTCCAAACAGATGCATCTGACTTGGGGGTAGGGGCTGTACTGTCACAACTGAATGATGAAGGTCAGGATCAGCCAGTAGCTTTTATTAGCAGAAGGCTGACCCCTAGAGAGAAACGTTGGTCAGCCATTGAGAGGGAGGCCTTTGCTGTGGTCTGGGCTCTGAAGAAGTTGAGGCCATACTTGTTTGGTACTCACTTCCTTGTTCAAACAGACCATAAGCCCCTCTTAGGGCTAAAACAAATGAAGGGTGAAAATCCCAAACTGCTTAGGTGGTCCATTTCCCTACAGGGGATGGACTTCACAGTGGAACATAGACCTGGGAGTAACCATGCCAATGCAGATGGACTCTCTAGGTACTTCCACTTAGAACATGAAGACTTAACTGGACAAGGTTAGTTTAATGTCCCTACGTTTGGGGGGTGGGGTTGTGTAGGAGAGTAGGATCTGCTTCACATGGGTACCCCCACTTTTTGCTGATGCTTCACTGTTTTTCGACTTTAGGCTGGCTGGGGCCCTGCTAATCAGAACTCCAGCCTAGCTGCTTCCTCTCTAAAATGGTTTCCATGTGCCTTAGGCACATCTCTGATTGGAATCTGGAGTGCCCTTGTAAGTCCCTAGTATATGGTATACTATGTACCCAGGGCATAGGTACCTCAGAGGCCTGCCAGGGGCTGAAGCATGTATTGTGCCACCCCTGGAAGGCCAGCCAAAAGGACACCACAGGTCTGCTACTGCAGCCTGGGTAAGGTGGTGCATGCACCCCTTACTGTGATATAGGTTACCTATATCACTACATACATACACACATATAAACCTATAAGTCACTCCTATGGCAGGCCTTGTCAATCCTGAAGGCAGAGTGCTTGGTTCCTATGTGAGAGGGTGCCCCTGCATGAGCAGAGCCCCTCTGCAGCGTTCGGAGACCCTTCTCTGATGCTGTTTGTAGTGCAGCCTGACCATATACTCTTAAGCGCATTATAACCTCGCGTTAAATGCTAACTTTGGGATGGCTGCACGGAAACATGTCGTGTTTGGTGTCAAACATCTTGGAATACTACCCCCCACCAGTTCTGGTGGCGGGGGTAGCATTCCACCCTTCTAGAGGGAGAGACATGTACACACCGGCCTGCCCGGTAACTTCTTTCCAAGCCCTGGCATCACAAAATGGATGCCGCTGCCACAGACACGGGTCTGGCCTCCTGCTGCTGACTGAAACTCCGGCAGGGGAGGCCTGGACAATAGGTTTCCTGTCCCAGGGAGGTGTAACCACCTCCCCAGACAGGATAATGTGTATTGGGGCTGGGCGGGAGCACTCTCTGGTGCTTTGAAGTCCTGCACTGGGGGCACACTTGGTGTCCCTGTGCATACCCCAGTTCAAACTGGTTCAGGGGCTTCCAGCCCCTGCTCTGGCGTGAAACTGGACAAAGGGAATGGGTGTAACCACCCCTCTTCCCTGACCCTCCCATAGGTGGGTCCCCAGAGTATGTCCAACCCCCTAACTTAGTATAAGTATGGGACCCCAGTCCTTAGGACTTTAGATTTACCTGGACAAAACTCTGATACAGAATCCTGGACCTTCGACGCTCTACTTTACGATTAGAGGACTGAAGAATCTCCCTTGGGGTCAAGGAGTGACTCCCTTGCTTGGCAGGCACCAACAAAGCAATTGTCTGGTCTGCATCGCTGAAGCTCCCGCCAGACGCCGAAGTCTTTGCATCACCAGAGGTGGATTTCCAGACTTCTCCGAGCCTGCCCTGAGTCCCCTGCAAAGCTGAGGCCCGTAGCTGTTGTGGGTAACGTGGAACCGTGACCCCTGGACACCAAGCGCATTTGCAAGTGCATCCTCTTCCTGGTCTCCCACGAAGTTGTGCTTTGGGCTCCGAGTAGCTCCCGCCTCCAGCACCGACTGCACCGAAGATCACTGGCCTCCACTCCACGAGTGTCCCATGAGCCAGCTCTAAGTGCATCCACTTGAGGCTCCTTTGCGGTCGCTAGTCCATTGGCTAGTGGACCCTCCCGAAGGCCAACCTTCTTCTGCTTGGGCTTCCCTGGTTGCTCCAGGCATGCCCTGACTTACCTTCGCTGGGTGAGTCCTTCAGACCTTGCTGGTCTGCACCACCGTCCTTCTTCTATTTCCATGAGACTTGCCGTTGCCAAGGCTTGTTGGGTCCAATCCGGTCGACGTCATGCCTGCAATCGACAGACGTCGTGGGACAGCTCGAATCCAGCTCCTAGTTGTCGTCGACACCTCCTGGACCTCGTGGCTGAAGAGTCAAGACGACTGTCAACCTACCTGAAGCACCCGACATCGGTGGGCATCCGCTCATCGCCTTCCTGGTCACTGGCTAGTGACCCAGACTCTGTCCCCTCTGCTTTCAGGTTCTTCAGATCGTCGATCCACCTTTGGATCCACCCGAACACTTTCGACTTGGCCGCCAGCAGCACTTTGCAGCAGATCGCCATTGAAAACGACGACGAAACCCGACCCCGAAAGACACCTATGCACCCGGCTTCCCTGGGTGAGGTAACTCGAGTACTCCGGTGTTCCCGTGGGTATAGACTCTAGAACAACCCAGTTCTAAAGGGGTTTGCTCCAAGTCCTCCTCTAAGTGTCCCTTTTCTTTAAAATTCCAACCGCGACTTTCCCCATAGAAGTCAACGGCGATTCGCGGCTGTGTTCTCACACTGCACGCATCCCCCGTGGGTCCCCTGTGTCACTACCTTGGGTGGTTCCTTGTGGTCCAAGCACTTCTACAGGCTCTAGGCCTTGTGTCTAGCTCAGTCATGGTTCTTATACCACTTTATTGGTATATGGTTTGGTACACCCCTACGGCTCAAACGTGTATTTGTTCTATTACTGTTGATAACTAACTTATAACTTATGTACTTCGAACTCTAGCCTCATAAAGAGACTAGAGGGGTGTGTTTAGCAATAAATACATATATTTTGAATATATACCTGGTGTGGTCCTCTTTCATTTGGTCACTCAAGAGATTATAGACTGGTAAAACAAGCTGCTTTACATTCCTTCAAGACTTAGCCTGAAGGCAGGAGGATCACCTTCAAACTCCTCACCCACGCACACAAGGCACTCCACAAAACTGGCCCAGCCTACCTCAACAGACGACTCTTCTTCTACGTCCCCAACCGCCAGCTCCGCTCCGCCGACCTCTCCCTCGCCACCGTCCCCCGCATTCGAAGAACAACCACCGGCGGCAGATCCTTCTCACACCTCGCCGCCAAGACCTGGAACACCCTTCCACTAAGCCTACGAAAGACCCAAGACCTGCTGACCTTCAGGAGGCTACTCAAGACCTGGCTGTTCGACCAGTAGCAGCATCCCCCCCCTTCCCCCTTCCCTCTCCCCAGCGCCTTGAGACCCTCGCGGGTAAGTAGTGCGCTCTACAAATTCTGTGATTGATTGATTGATTGCTCTCCATAGCTACCACTAGGATAGCTTTCAATAAAGGTTGTCTTTAACCTATCTCCGATAAGGGGTTGTTTGGACTGGTGCAAGGTGCCCACTATAATTAGTGGACAGCATATACCAGGCCAACTTCTCACAACAGACTCTTCAGTTAACTGTGATTTAATCGAGGGACCTGTCATGCGTAAGTTGTTGGAGATGCTTTTTTTAAAAATGGGGTATACCCGTAATAGGGGCGTAACCGGGGTTACTTTTAAATTTAAATTTCCCCCTTGATTGATTGGCTGGGCACTCTCTGTATGTTGCTTGACTGGGGATGAACTAACCAAGGGGCTACCTCTGGGCGGTGCAACTACAGAATCCTCCTTCACTTCCCGCTCCTCTATCTTAATTCCCCTTGTAGATACCCCGTTACATGTCTGGCATGAGCAACAAGCTGCATCAGGAACCTTTGCTAATTTATTTGTTGCTTGATTAACCTGATTAGGTTCTTGGATCCCCATTAAAATAGGAGAGAGAACTTCCAATATATGATCAGAATTTACCGTACTTTTTCTAACAAAGATAAAATTGATGAGAGTATTCTCTCCAATGCATAAAAAATCTCTAAGATACCCCCGTATATTCTCGACTGAGTTCAAGATGTTAATATCTGCCCCTTATCCAGAAATGCTACTGATGTCCCCTCATCGGACAATTCTAATGAATGAACATGTGAAAAACTAGTGGGGGTACTACTATACAGGGCGGGCATATGCAATTGACCAGCTAATAAAGCCGGAGACATTCTCAATTCCAGGTCCAGATCCTTGGTACTTGTTTTTCTCAAGTGCGCCTTCAATTCTTTGTTTTTTTCCAGTGGTATAGCTATGTCCGGTAGGGTATAGTCCTCCATTTTTGACAGTGCATGGCTACGATCTATAAACTGTGGCACCTGTAATGCCTGCTCGTACAACTTCTTCAGAGAAGGACCAGAATTACATTCAATATTACTTTTTGGAGTGGTTTGGGGATTATCACACAGGGATATCAACCCTGCCAATGGTGATAATGATGATGATTCCTTTCTAATCAGGTTCTCATTTGAAAGGACTTCTGCTTTGCTCTCAGCTAGATCCGTTTCCATATTACTGTCCTCCCCTCCTGCTTGTAAAACAATTCCACCAAGTGGCTGTGTAAATGTTGACAACTGAATGTTTTCGCTTTTGTTCTGATGGTGAATAATTACGGCGGGATAAAGGGCCGCTTTAATCTCTGGGAGAGCAGACTGAACGCCCTCCTCATCTTCCGATTTTACATGGGTGTCCATATCCTGGACTTCCTGGACCTCCTTTACCTCTTCCTTTGCCCCCTTACCACGATTGGAACACCTTACACCCTTTGTGAGCATTGACATCACCGATGGGTAAGTTTTCAGATGTGAGAGGTGTTCCCTATTTCTCCTTCGCTGAATAGTTTTTTGAAGTTTAAGGGGACTACAGTGGTCCGTGGGGCAACTTGCTGAGCTTGCAGATGGCCCTAACAGTCCTATAACTGATTCTACTGTTGCGTTTGAGCGCAAGCTCCTGGATGGCATTACAAAATACCCTATTATAGTCTATTATATTCCCACTGGGTTTTTTTTTTTTTTTTTTGGGTCACTGGTGCTGGCTCTTCGTGGGCAGGCAGGCAGATAAGATAAGCAAGCAAGCAGGGGGGCAGGCAGGAGACGTGATGGACAGGGAGTCTGGTTCACTGGTTCTCTGCTCCTCCGCAGCTGCTCTACTTTCTCCACAGGCTCCACAGACTCTTTTAAGAGAGAGATTCAGCCTCACAGGCGCCCACAGCCGCACCCACAGTCACTAGCTGCGCCCGGTGTAAGTTATTATGACTTACCGGGCCGCATCAGGGAAGCGGCAGTGGAGGGGTCGGTGCCCTCAGGTGGGAAGATGCTGGGAAGTGCTGCCAGAGAAGCACAAGTGCAGGCACACAGTGCCTCAGTTCCTCTCAATGCCTCTCAATGCCTCCTGCTCCTGGCTCTGGCTCCCACTCTTTCAATCCTCACATCAGCTGTAGGCTAAAAAGCTATTAGGGCCACAGGAAGCCCCCCTGAGAGCAGCGGAGGTCTTTACGGGACTTTGACAAAGCAAAGGCACAAAACAGAAAAACAGCGAATAGCGAAGAGCGACGCGTCTCCCACCTCCTTGCATGCTCTCACTCGCTCTCACCCAGGATGCAGCATCTACCACTGAAAACCTCGGATGGATCTTGCGCACCACTGGATCGCAGATGCCTGCTTCCTAACCGATTCGCCTCACTCCGGCCGCTCCAAACTCAAGGCTGCTCAATGTCAATGTTCATGTTTAATCCTGTGAACACTGATCCCCTGCCTGACCCGCCTGGGCACCCCTTGCGCCCCCACTACAGGGGCTCACCTGGCTCGCACCATCGCGATGAGTGCCGATGAGGCAGCTGCCGCCGGGCAGACGGAGACGCCGCTCTGCTCAGTTACGTCCACTGTTCACTGTAATGGGAGCCGGGGACCGGCCGGGGGGGCCAGGAGCCTTAAGCCGCCCCAAGCCTTAAGCGAGGTCCACGAGGAGAGACCGGTGAAACTGGAGCGCGGACCACGGGCCGCTGCGGGAAGAGGTTGATCTGGCGATCCGGCACGGCCATGGACACAGGACACAGGCCGCAGACACGAACGGCACGCACCACCAACGCTCTCCATCCGGAACCGGAACCTTCTGTGGATGTCCTAACACCGACCGAAGGCAGGCTTACTTGGGCACTGGGGACAGTAAACACGAGTCTCCTGCCTCTTTCCCTGCATCGAGCACACTTTACAATGACGACATGGTCGCTCCTTTTTGGGTGTTGCAGGAATTTTATCAGCAAAGTGTCTCTCCTGCAGCCTTGCCACGTCCTCCAGAACACATGAAGTGGAGGCTGCTGCTTCTGTAGCAGTGAGACTTTCAATCACAGACAACTGAAAGTCAAGGAAAGACATGAGTCTTCCTGTGGTGGTCTGACGATAAACAACATACTCATTGTATGTTGCCATCTGGATCAGGTGAATAAACAGTTTCTTATACCAAGTGCGAGTTTTACGACTCGCATTGTATGGCTGAAGAACCTGGTCGTTCTGGTCCACTGTGCCCATGTCTTTGTAGTAATCAAGTATACAGGTGGGCTTGTGGACTTCGGCCATCTGACCCCAAACCGTGACAGGGGAAGTGCTCTCAGCATGAATTGTAGTGAGCACGTACACGTCACGCCTATCTGAGAACTTGACTGCGAGCAGTTCGTTGGAACGCAACGCAGTACTCTGGGATTTCTGGAGCTTCTTGCAAACAAGCTCCTGCGGGAATCCTTTGCTGCGACAACGAATTGTACCGCAAGCCACAGTGCCAGCTTTGTAAAGCTCACTGAACAGCTCTACTCCTGTATAGAAATTGTCCACATAAAGGATATAACCTTTGTAAAGAAGTGGCTGGACAAGTTACCATACGATCTTTCCTGTGACCCCTAGCGTGGGAAGGCAACCTACAGGGTTAAGACTTGTGTCCTTCCCTGTATACACTCTCAAGCTGTACACATAGCCAGTCAAGCTCTCACACAGCATGTACAGCTTGATGCCATAGTGAGCGCGTTTGCTCGGAATGTACTGCGTAAACAGCAGCCGCACTTTATACAAGATCAAGGACTCATCAATGGCTATATTCTTTCCAGGAGTATAAACCTCTGGAAACCTGGCAGACAAATGTTCCACGACAGGCCGAATTTTGAACAACCTGTCATGGGCTGGATGGTCCCGGGGCAATGCAGCAGAATTGTCATTGAAATGCAGCATGCGCTGCAATAGCAAAAACGATCTCTGCTCATGTATGGTGCGAAGATGGGGGTTAACCAAACCGTGCGAGTAGACCAGTAGGATAGCAAGGTTGGTTTATGCACTACCCCCATTTTAAGTGTGAGGCCCAAAAATATCTTCAACTCCCCCAAAAGAAGTGGGAGTCCACTTGCGCACCCTAGAATGAGGCCCAAGAGTGCCTCCTTGCTCCCTTAGAAATTGTTTGGCACGCAAATTTGTTTGCTGCACAATTTTGTCAAGGAAGTCAACATCCAAAAAGAGATGGACATAGTCAATTGGCAAAAAATGTGCCGTATCGACTTTACATCCAGCGTCACCAGTGAACGGCGGAATTTGGGGCTGAACTAAATTGGGAGGCTGCCAAGACAGCACTCCGTCTGTGCTTGCGGCCGCACGTGCCTGCGCTCTGGGTTCCTCTAACCTGTTACTGGTGTCCTGCTGTACAGACTGTGCAGGCAAAGGGACAGCACGACTGAAATCGTCTCCTTCAGAATTGCTGGAAGATGAGTCGTCGGATGGAACTGCGCCGACTGAAAAATCACTCCCAGATTCGGCTCCATTGTCCTCTCCCTCAGATGCTGTCTCAGTATCTGCTGTCTCAGTCTCTGATCCTGCCTCAGAGCTGGACTCCTGAACCAGACTTAGGGCCTGGGCAGCATTCATCCAATGATACGCCATCTCTGCTAGTGCCTAAAACTATCCTTTTAAAACACTGTCCTACGTAGAAGGCAGATAGGTTGTTGGTTTCAAAGTGTAGGTGTGTGTGTGCGTGAGTTAAGTGTTTAACAGTCAATAATGACGAAGTCACCTTACCTTTCCTTTGCGAAATCCGTATGCTCTCCAAAAAGACTAAGAAAGTGAGAAAAAAGACACAGTATTACTTTACCTTGCCACATACCCATCATCGCAGCCTTTTAGCGCTGGTGGAAGCCAGTGCGACCATCCTTTTGGTGCCAAGATGCCTACGGGTGAACGTGTGCTTTACAGTTGCACACTATGACCTCCTTTAATTCCCTCACTACCATCCTTGCAAAAGTGCCCCTCATCTCTCCATAGCCCCTCTCTCACATACATTTCATCTGTTTCAAAGTGTTTCTACTGCATGGCTTTACTAATCCACTTAGCTATCCACATAATACAGATCTGTTCTTTCCAGCATGCCCTTTATGGCGTCAAAACTGCCACTAGACAAAAGTCAGATATCTCTATCTAGCAGGAATCGTTTTTTGTACTCTGCAGCAGTACCACACTTTACTGCCTTTCATGTAACTTCAAAGAGACTCAATATAGTTCTTTCACAGTCTCATATTTTCAGCACTGAGAAATCTCTCTGTAAATATATATATATATATATATATATATATATATATATATATATATATATATATATATATATATATATCAAACAATTAATTCCCAATGTCAGCTCCCTCAATACCTGGTGCAGGCAGCAACGGGTAGAATCCTTACCCGATATTTAAATTCAGAAACACAAAGGATGCCGCACTCCAGAGACAGGTTTCAGAGTTGCTTTATTTTCACCACCAATACCACCAGTCGTGGTGAAAATAAAGCAACTCTGAAACCAATCTCTGGAGTGCGGCATCCTTTGTGTTTCTGAATATATATATATATATATATATCTCCTGCTTCGCCTCTCATACTCCTTTCAAACAGGAACATACGAATGCGGACCCAAGTTCTGGTGCAATAAGTTTCATTTCGTTCCCTGCACCGCCACCATATATATATATATATATCCAAGCTCCGTTTCCTTGTTTCCCAAAAAGAAAGTTTATTGGCAACGCAATAAACTCTAGCAACTGCCCCCGCGAGTGCTGTTTTTCTTTTTGGGAAACAAGGAAACAGAGCCTGGATAAATATCGCGGGCGCACCCCCGCGTTTGTAAAGCACCCGTCCGCGAGTGCGCCGTTCACTGTGCATCAAGGAGCATATATATATATATATATATATATATATATATATATATATATATATATATATATATATATATATATATATATATATATATATATATTATATATATATATGTATATGTATGTATATATATATATATACACACACACACAGACACATATATATATATATATACACATAGAAGATTTTATCTCTACATATATTTATATATATATGTATCTATATACATATATATATACATATATATGTATATAGATATATATATATATATATCATTCACTCTAGACTTATGTATATATATGTATCTTGGAAAGTGAAACCGAACCCAGTAACTCTAATCAATTGAACACAACAATACCAGCCAAAATATCTTTAGCGGAAGAGGTGGATTTTTTAGTGCACGAAAGGCGCAACACATTGCGCCCAAGAGCTCAACTGGTGAAACCACAAAAAGCCGATCAGTCAAACGCAGGGAAAGGTGAAAATCAAAATCAAGAAGAATCGAAAAGACAAACTAGACAAGCCAGACGCAATTGGAGATGCCAATAGTTACAACCAATAATGGCTGTCAAACTGTTATCAATCTTACAGATGTTGACCTAAATAAAGCAGAAGAGCAGTTACTGGCATTAGGACTCTCATACTGTCCTGTAAGTTCATTTGACTATGCCACTACCAGAATTGACGTTTTCAAAAGCATAAGAAAACTAAAATTAAAAAGTATTTCTGGCAAAATCAGGCAACTCCAACGGAAAATCCAATCCAACAAGAAGATCCCCAACTGACTAGTCCCCCTTTTTCAATTTGACACAATCAGATATGCCATTGCTAAATGATCTACAACAACTAGTGAATGAAAATTACAATTCAAGTACAACTACTGGTTTAGAAAGTGGCAACAAAAGTGACTCTACTACTCCTTTCAAACCAAAATCCAAATTTAATCCTATTAGTCCAAGGGACTCAATTGATATTTTTCAAGAACAAGTAATAAATGGTATTAAACGATTAAATCACAAAGTGCAAAGAGCAAATAAACGTAAAAACAACAAGAAAGAACTACAATATCACATTTTGATGAAAAAATTGAAATCAAACAATGACATAATTATTCGAAACGCAGACAAGGGTGGGAACCTTGTTTTGTGGAAAAAGAAGGATTATATTGAAGAAGCCATGAATCAATTAACAGACACTACATGCTATCGGAGAAGTGACTATCCGGAATTAAGAACTACATATAATACATACAGTGCAAAATTGATAGTGTGGAAGAATGCTGGGCTCATATCCCCCCAAGAGTATAAGTACTTAAAAAATGCCAATCCAGTGACCCCGATCTTATACTTTATCCCTAAGATACATAAAGACGCAAACAAACCTCCGGGAAGACCGATAATCTCGGCCAGAAACAGTCTCCTAGAAAAAACATCACGATATGTAGATTACTTTCTACAGGAGTTTGTGCAACAGTTGCCGTCTTATATCAGGGACACAGGCGATTTCCTTTCAAAAATACAGAACATTGTTTGGAAAGAAGATTATCTGCTCATTGCAATGGATGTGACATCGCTATACACCTCCATCAATCATCAAGATGGCGTTCGAGCATTACAACATTATTTAGGTAAAAGGACTCCCGAATTTGCACAACACAACAAGATGCTTTTAAATATGGTTGAGTTCTGCCTTGATAATAATATATTTTTTTATTCCAAAATGTTTTATACAAACAACAACGTGGGGTAGCAATGGGAGCCAGATTCTCCCCCAGTTATGCCTGTCTTCATATGGGATGGTGGGAGGAGCTGGTACTAATGAATGAACATAAGACCACAGTCATATCAAAAATTAAATGTTGGCTACGTTTTATTGATGACTTGTTTTTAATATGGCAGGGTTCAGTAGGTGAAGCAGAACAGTTTATTGGAGAATTAAATAAAAATTGTCTTAATCTGCATTTTACAGCTTCGATCAACGCAACAACTATTAACTTTTTAGATGTAGAAGTATATATCAGAAATGGGCAACTTGAAACAAAATTGCATAGGAAGCCAACTGCTGGCAATTCAATATTGCATGCGGGCAGCTTCCATCCCCAACATTTGATTTACAGCATCCCCTGTGGGGAAATGTTACGTCTCAAGCGAATCTGCAGTTGCGAAGTTGATTTAACAATAGCCCAACAAGACTGTGCGGCTAGATTTCAGGCAAGGGGATATTCAAATGACTGCATTAAACTAGCCATAGAAAAAAGTAACAAAGTCCCAAGGCAAAACCTGATTAATCAGAATAAGCAGAAGGAGGTGACTCAAACACAAGACCGTTCCTCCTCCTTCAGATTTATTTTAAAATACAGCAAGCAAGATAAGGCAATTAGAAAAATCATCAGAACTAATTGGCCTCTTGTTTTAGACGACCCTGTCATTGGGCGAAGTCTCCCTAAAAATGTGTCTATAACATACACACGATCTGCCTCCATGAGGGATGTCCTAGTCCAAAATGACCCTTTTGTTCAAACCAAGAACACATGGTTATCTCAAAGAAAGGGATTTTTTCGCTGTAAAACATGTAAAGCGTGTCAATTTGGGATTAATAAAACCACTTATGACACCCCATTTAGCGATCAAGATAAACCTATTTCTAAATCCCTGAGCTGCAAAACGGACCATGTGGTCTATGTGCTGGAGTGTCCATGTGCCCTAAGATATGTAGGTAGTACTATACTACAAGGGCACAAGAGGATACTCCAGCACATCAGAGCAATCAAAAACAAGGACTCTACCTACCCCGTAGCTAGACATTTTGAGGAAGTACACAAAGCGGACCCCAAACAACTCACTTATTTTATTATTGACTCCATCCCACCACATAAAAGAGGAGGGGATAGAGAAAAAGACCTTAGACGTCTAGTAACCAGATACATTCTAGACCTCGATACAAAGCATCCTAAGGGTCTTAATATTACGGAGGAATTACATACCTGCCTCTAACAATAAGTAATGAAATATGCATGACAAAAATCAGGGATATACAGACACTGTGAACTTTGAAGAAAACTTAAAAACTTATTTTACCGCAACGCCTGAATAGTATCCTTTTAAACATTTTTTATACACTATTTTGTACACGGTTTTAGATGGGTTTTAGAATTTTAGTACACTTTTAATTAGCGTATTTTGCACAGGTTTTTAGATAATTTAAATTATGTGGAGTAGTAAAGAGTGTAGACAAGCACTTTCTGAATTAGTACTGTATTTGCATTTGCATTTCAAGTATTTATTTGTACAGAACTGTTTGAATTGGTAATTAAACCAAGTCGGCAAAAACAAATGTCATATTTACATTTATGCGTAATTATAAAGTGGTATTTATACCTGAACAATTTAATTATGCTAATAATCAAAGTACCAGAATGCATCATGAATTTTGTTTATGTCCATACTTTGCTTTACTTTGCACATAAGGCACTTGTCACTTTAACATAAAAAGAGTAAAAAGACTATTAGCATAAAAAACAAGAAGAAAAAAAGAAAAGCTAAGAAAAAAAGATGTATATAAACTGACCGTACACTGTTGAGCGCGCCATGTGATCAAGGCTCCTTGGAGCCGAAACGCGTTATGCTGCTGGTGCTTGTGTGACCAAATAAAAAGAAAATCTGCACTTATCTGTGGTCCGTGCTCCGGTGTTTTTGCTTGGCTAAGTGAAGAAATGGAGCGATGCGAATATATGTATCTATATACACATACATATGTATATAGATACATATATATACATATATCATCTACAGAGAGAAAGAGACTCTCTCTCTCTCATATATATATTTATATATATATATAAAGAAAGAGATATCTCTCTTTCTCTATATTTTTTTATAGCTATGGCTTCCCTGGGGGCCGATTGTGGCCCCCACGGAGAGCACATGGCTATAAATGGTTACATTTTTGGGGGGCGATTACGCCCCCCAAGGAAAGCCAACATTCTTTTATAATAAAATATGCGCTCGGGGGGGGCGACCCATTACCACGAGGGCCGACCCCCCACAGACATCCCTGGTGTCTAGTGGGGTTTCCTGGCTCTGGACCGTAGCGCTGCCGCGATCCATGGCCAGGGAACCCTTTCAGGAAGGCCTAGTTTGAAAGGGGAGACTCTCCCCTTTCAAACGAGGCCTCCCTGAAAGCTGGGGAGGCTGTTTTCGGCCTGATTTCCCCCTCGGAGTCGAGCGCGGCCTTACCTGCGGCTGTCCTCGGCTCCGGTGGGGAAATCAGTGACGTCAGAGCGCCTCGCAGCGCGCTAACGTCACAGATGGGTGGGAGGGAGGGCGGGGGGAGATGCAGAAAGCCTTCCATGTCTAGCCCAGGGGAAATTTTTAAAAAAACAATCTCCGGTGCTTTGTACCGGAGGTTTAAAGGGGGGCCTCCCTGGTGACGGCCAATGGACGCGCGCCGCACCAGGGAGGTAGTGCTTGCGTCGGCCATTGGCCGACGCAAGCACCAAAAGGGTTAAGCATTCGGTATGCTTGCCTTTGTAACGTCTCTAGGGTCGGTACTGGGGTCACGACAATTATGCGTTTCTGCTGTGCTAGTGCTCTCTCTCTCTCTCACTGCAGCAGTTTGTATTGCTGTGAGTATTTTTTCAGTCAGAGTAAAATGCATTTCAGCGTTTTTGTACAAATGTGATTTGTATGCAATAGGTACCGTATCGCCTTCTTTGAAAGTGATGTAGGTGTACCTGGTAGGTCCAGCGACCACTTGGATCACCAAGTTAGTTGTGTTGGCGCTTGTGTGTAAATGTTTTGGAAGCTATCATGTCAGCTGGTATGGTATGTAGGATATCAGTAAGTTCCTGTGTCCAATGGTGCACTGAAAAATCAGGTCTAATTAAGCTGTAGAAACATTTCACTTTTCTGCGTAATTCAAAATGTATGTCCTGCCAAAATTCAAATATCCGAAAATGGATTGTAGTCTTTTCAGAATCGTTGGAGGTTGGAGCAGTGCACATTTAAAAAAAATTGGGCCGCCAAGCTTTTGCCTTCACTTGACAATTTGCATCCTAAAACTAGGACATTGAGGTGGGCAGTTTTTTATTTCTTGAAATTAAATTTGTATCCCAGGTGGGCGAATCCAAGAATTATGTGGGTCACCCTAGATAAGCTTTCCATTAATTCATAGTCTGTCAGGTAAATATCATCTAAATAGGACAATGCCTCCTCGTCAACTCTGTTACCTTGGCTGAAAACAACCCAAGAAGAGGAAGTGGATACTGCTTTGCAAGATAATATGAAGGCTGTGATGATAGAAGAATCTGGCATTGTATTATCTGGGAGAAGGAGGCTGACACCAAGTACACCAAGAACACTGATTTTCGATTGGTTCTTACTTAGTGAGACTTGTGGAATGTATCTCTGATGTAATTTCACATTTTAACTGTGGGAAACTGGCTTTAGCTAATGAGACTAGCCCCTGTCCACCTTTACACGCTGATGTCCCCAGTCTCTCTCGAGACCCAATGATCCATATATTTCCGCTCATAAACTTACTTTCTAGAAAAAGTACATTTCATGTTTACTTGTTTGGAATATGTATTTGCTTCTACTTTCATTGTTATATTTGCTTACACTAGCTGCTTGAAACATTTTCTGACTTACCCACAACGTTAGCTTGGCATTAAGGACATTTAGGGGAACAAGGTTTTAGCTCACATTTAATATGCCACCTTTAAAAACATGTACTTGCATTGGCCGAATTAAATTGTCTAGAATGGATTCATACATGCTATATTCAGATGACTGCTTATTTATGCTTAACTGATTCAATTATAGATTGTGAATTTACTAATTTGTTAAACCATCATGGTTTACCCTTCTCTGTAGTTCCTGTGGGGGAAATTTGGCTTCACTGTCATTGATATATAGCCAAAGTTACTATTTTAGCCTCAGTTTGAAATAAAGGTCTGTCCCAGCGGATGTTCGAATATGCACCAGGTTTGCACAGTGTAAACCACGTCCTTATCTCTCCCACTATCAATTTCTTTCATTTGGATTTCACGTCCCCACTTCAGATGCTGAATATGTTAAAGCTCGTGTATACTAATTTGCAGCTTTTTACTTATTATATTTCAGAGACATATAAACTTATTGAATCACAAATTAGTAGTTATATATTCATATGTACTTGATTCATAACATGAAGCTTTCTGAATCCAAACTTTTTCCATATTTCAAATTGTCAATAATAAGTTACCACACGATTATAAATAACAGCTTCTAAATGCAGTACGCTAGTTTATCTGTTGATTTCAAGGCCCATTTTTGCAGGAGCAAATGGTTTTGAGGTGAGCGTTTTTACGTATAATGCCTTTGTATTATATTACACTACTTCTAGCACTCCTTCAGACTATTTCCTCAAGCTAAATGTTTGTACCTTACCGATAATTCTACTTTTTTCACAATTTTGTCTATTACTTTATTTTTGTATTTTCGGTTAGGCATTCTATTGCCAGTAAGAATTTGCATTATATTGTTCTCGTTTTTTTGTATTCTCAAATGTTTTTTAATGTATTTTTATTGAAGAATCAAAAAAATGATTCCATCAGACAGTCAACAGCATAGCAGGATGTGAACAATATAGCAAAATAAAATGAAACAAAGGCAGTCAAAATGAATAAATCACCAAAAAGGTAATACATGGAGAGATATTATACTAGAAAAGAAGAAATAAAGCTGGAAGGAGAAAAAAAGGGAAGTGAAAGGAAGAGAGTGGAAAGAAGGTGAGAAGGATATCATGTACACGTTGAGACAAAATTGTAATATAGTAAGAGGTGATAACATTTCCTATTTAAATCTGAGTGACATATAACATGAATAGTAACTCATAACATAGATGAAATGTATCCAAAAACTTAGTTAGTCTTGTGAAGACATAGTAGCATTAACAATTACATTGTGAGATAAATAACTGGTAATTAGAAACCACAGTTTATCACATTGATATGCTAACTCTAGGGGGTTTAGATTAAATCTGTCCAAACTGTGGTTGTGACATACTAAATTCACCAACAGTTAACAGAAGTATTTTTTGGGATTTATAGTTAGAAATAATGACCTGGAAAGCAATTGGTATTAAGCGGTCTACAGGTTTTCCTAGCAATATGCTGTGTGAACGAACAGAGTGAACCCCCCCCAAAAAAAAAAAGAATTCTAAAGAAAAAGGTGAAGAAACATTGATAATAACTACAACCATTTACCAAACATGAACCCAAAATTCTGAAACAGCAGGGCTTAGAAAAAACATATGTAAGTATGAACCAGCATGTGCACTACAATCTCAATGAGTTACTTGTTGAATGAGTTTGGCTTTAAAAAGAAAAACTGAAGTGTAAAGTAATCAATTATAGAAACAAAATACAGTTTATGTTAAAGTAGTGAGTGGGCTGTAGAATGCACTTTGGCCCAGATTTTAGCCCAGTTGGAAAGTGGCCAAATACAATGCAGCTCCAATTCCCACAAAGCTTTGTTAGGAATCTTAGACCTGTCCATAGTGGGTGGTCCGAGCAATTTGCATATGACAACAGCTTTTGAGAGCAAATTGACTATTCTGCACATGAGGATCTGCAAGGCTAGAAAAGGTGAGTGACCGATGTGCAATGTGGAGGAGATCTTTAAGCTCATTATATCTTGGATTTATATTATTTAAGACATTGTACGTGCTAGATAGTTCTGAAAAGGAAACAATAGAGTTATCCTTTAATAATAGTGAAATGGTAAAAATACCACTATCTGTCCACATATCCACAATATGGTTTTACAATATTTCTTAATCAATTTAACATACTAAATGAAACTGCTAACAAACCGATCAAAAGTTGATAATTTTGAAACCATAAATGGTTTCAATAAGGAACAACAATGTGATACAGTAGATGGCAACAAAAACTTAGGTGGATTAGACATAAAAAGAATATTTGAGAGAGAAAAAGGGAAAGCTAAAGCCCACTCTAGATAGAACCATAACTTTCCAATGTTGCAGACAGGATCCACTAAATAAACCTGAATTTGTTTAATTCCAAATGCCCTGTGGTAAGTGGAGAAATCCAGAAAATTAACGACTCCAGATACTTTGGGATTCTTCAATTTGTCTAGAGAAGTTCTAGATTTCTTCCCATTCCAAAGGAACTAAAATAATGTGCTAACTAATGTTGCAAAAAAAAGTTTAAAGATTTTATCCAGCATCATCATAAGAAAAAAGTTTACAATTGGGAGAATCATTCTCTTGATTGTGTCAATGGGACTCCACCAGGATAAAAATAAAGGAGACCATTTGTGTGCAAGATGACAGACATTATTAACTATATAATCAGTATTGATTTTAAGAGTATCTCTAATAGAATTACAATACCAGATCCCCAAGCATTTGATCTTAGTTGTATTCCAGGATAAACCGGCTGCAGCAAATGGTTCTGTCATGCAATGTTTATTATGAGGTGTAACCTCTAATTTATCTACATTAAGTTTATAACCTAAAACCTGGGAAGAAAGTTAGTTCTGTGGAGAAAGTTAGAATAGACAATTCAGGTTTTGAAACAGACAAAACAATATGAATTGCATAAGCAATACATTTAATCTGTTGAATATAAACTTCAAAGCCAGAAAAACTCTCAGACGGTTTTATTTGAAAGAGAAATGGTTCTAATGCCAGAATAAAGAGTAAAGGAGACAGAGGACATCCCTGTCTTGTACCCCTCTTAAGAGGAAAATAAGGGTACTGGACGCCATTTACTATTACTGACGACTTGGGGGAAGAATACAGTAGTGAAATAAGCTCTAAAACTTTGGGACTAAAACCATGCCACTTCAATGCTTCCATAAGAAACTTCCAGTTAACTCTGTCAAAAGCTCTCTCAGCATCGAGAGTAAGAGCAGCAATAGGGATGGCCATTTTAAAAGCTTTGTTAATAATATTTTGAAAAGCATGAGAATTATTGGCTATGTTTCTATTTTTAACACAACCAGACTGTTCCAGGACAGTCAAATATTCTACAATCAGTATTAATAAGAGAAATATGTCTGTAGTTCCAGCACAAAGGGAGCTCTCAATCTTGGTTTAGGTATAATACAAATCACAGTCTCTGTAAAAGAACCCACAGAACGCTTCAAAGAAGGAAAGTGTTTAAGCAGCTTAAATAGTATAGGAAAAATAATTTGGGAAAATTTCAAATAGAATTCTACTGTAAATTCATCTGGACCCGGGGTTTTTCCTGTTGGGTACCTTAAACAGCAAATATAACTCTTTTAAATCATGTTCTAAAGGTGACAAATCTATGTTATCTGTGCTACTTTTCTTAAGCCTAGAGATGTAAGAATTAATGAGCACCTCAGAAGGACTAGTCTCAGGAGAGTGTAAGGTTTGGTAGTAGTTCGGAAAGCACGAAGCAATATCAGAATTTCTGAACATTTTCTCACCCAAGTCATTCACAGTAGATTTCACAGCTGACTTCCCCCTTTTGCACTTCAAATAATTAGCCAATGAAGAACCAGCTCTATTCCTACCACCCTAATACCTAGCAATAATTTTAAGAAGAAGCCCACAAACTTTTTCAGTAGTGTACTTGTCAAACTGTATTGTAGCTACCTTCAGCTCATACAGGTCAGCTTTACCATGTTTTGAAGTATGCTCTAACCTCTTTATTTTGTCAACAATAGATGCAGATTTTTTTTCACATTTGTCTGTTTAAAGGAAACATAACTAATTATAAAACCTCTGGAGGCTGGTTTAAATGCACCCAGATAATCATTTTCTAGTAAAATAAAAAGAAATTAGCAAATTTGTGTGACAGAGTATAGCAACACCATTCTTATTAGAGATAGAGGAGGACACCAATGCTTTACTGACCCATTGCTTCTTGAGTTTAAAAACCGCAATATCATAAAGATGCATTTCTTGAAATAAAACTGGTTGAGCCTTAAGCCTAGTCAAAGGTGAAAAGACTACTTGCTTCTTCATAAGGTTTTTAACCCCTTTAATCACATAACAATTCTAAGATTCATTACAAATAATATGATTGAAAAACACTTGACTTAATAAATGCATAAAATGTAACACTATTAGGAAAAAAGGAAGAAGAAAGAAAAGCAGGAATGAGTAATAGAAAAGAAAGAAAACAATAACTGTGGAACAATCCCCAACACACTACCAAAGACATGAATGACAACAAAGAGGAAAAGAAAATTCTCTAGTCGTAGTTCAATGAATACGTATATGAACTGAAACACCGCACAGGATGTGAGAGTGATGGAACACCTAAATGCAGATCATGACTCCAACAAGCGGTAAAGGAAAGCAAAAAAAATACATACCAGACCAACAAGTGCAAGGAATATGGGCGGCACACCAATCAGCACTGAACAGTAGAAACATAGAAATACAACAAAATGAAGATTTTACAAAAGTCTCCAAAATTACCAATAATGACATAAGGATAGGTCAAAAAGAAATGGCAAAATGAACAAGAGTAGGTAGAAACAAAATAAGGAACTATACAACAATCCAGTCTGAAAAGTAAAAAAACCAAAACAAACAATGAGACACGGATTACGAATAGCAATGCAATCACATAAAAATCAGGAAAGAAGATACATGTTAGATGCAGTTAGATATTTCTTAACCCCGTGGGTGCTAAGGACATGATGGACACATCCTCAGCAACAGTGCGTGGGTGCTAAGGACACGTCCAGCATGCCCCAGACACCCCTTGGGGAAGCACTGGCGCTCCCTCCTTAGGTCCCCCACCTCGAGCCCCCACCAGGGATGGCAAAAACAAAGAGATGATGGATGGAGCGCTTAAACTTTTCAGACACTCACCCCATGTCACATATCTGGGTTGAATCCATCATCGTTCCTTAGCTCAATTCGCCACCCTAGTTCAGACCCAGCCATATGCAAATCAGTCTTGACACTGTGCCTCACCAGAAAGTCCAGCCCGAACTGCCAAGCAAGGTCTTCCCTGGACCAGAAACAAGCATCCTGGGACAAGTTTTGGGGTAAAAACCCTCATCAGCCAGGCTAGCTTGAATCCAGCGGCAAAGTGAGCAAGGGACCAATGCCTGGGCATACCCTGCCAACTTAGGGCAAACAAAGCAAACACAAAGAGATGATAGATGGAGAGCCTAAACTTGTCAGACACTTAACCCCAGTCACAGATCTTGGTTGAATCCATCATCGTTCTTTAGCTCACTTACCACCTGAGTTCAGACCCAGCCATATGCAAATCAGTCTTGACCCTGTCCCTCATGGGAACAATCCTGCCCAAACTGCCAAGCCGGGTCTTGCCTGGACCGGAAACCAGCATCCTGGGACTGGTTTCAGGATAACACCCCTCATCAGCCAGGCTAGCTTGAATCCAGTGGCAAAGTGATCAAGAGGCCCATGTCAAGGGCATACCCTGCCAACTTAGGGCGAACAAAGCAAACACAAAGAGATGATGGGTGGAGCACTGAAACCTTTCAGACACTCACCCCAAGTCACAGATCTGCGTTGAATCCATCATCATTCTTTAGCTCACTTCCCCGCCCCAGTTCAGACCCAACCATATGCAAATCAGTCTTCACCCTGTCCCTCATGGGCACAGTCCAGCCCGAACTGCCAAGCTAGGTCTTCCCTGGACCGGAACAAGCATCCTGGGACCAGTTTTAGGGTACACCCTAGCTAGCTTGAATCCAGTGGCAAAGTGAGCAAGGGACCTACGTCTGGGCATATCCTGCTAACTTAGGGCGAACAAAGCAAATACAAGGAGATGATGGACGGAGCGCTAAAACTTTTCAGTCACATATCTGGGTTGAATCCATCATTGTTCTGTAGCTCACTTCGCCACCCCAGTACAATGTTTGACATTCTTCAATATTCTGTCCATCAATTGTTCTTTTTGCATTTGTCACACCGAGTGGGTCAGGTATGCCCAGACATGGGCCCTGTGCTCTCGATGCCACTGGAGTCAAGCTAGCCTAGCTGATGAAGGGTGAAACCCTGCAACCAGTCCTAGGATGCTTGTTTTCCAGTCCAGGGAAAACCTGGCCTGGCAGTTTGGGCTGGACTGTTTCCATGGGGAACAGGGTCAAGTCTGATTTGCATATAGCTGGGTTTGAACTGGAATGGCATGGGGAGCAAAAAAATGATGGATTTAGGCACAGATATCTGTACTGGGTGAATGTTTGACATTGTTCAACATTCTGTCCATCAATTGTTCTTTTTGCACCCACCAGGGATGGAAGCAGAAGTGCTTCCACAGCCACTCCTCACTCGGTCGCCTGATGATGGACATCATCAAAACACCCCAGGGAAGCCTTTTTCTTCCAGCGCGTCAGGATGGAGATACATTTCTTCACCTCCCGGGAGGAATTGGGAGGGCAGAGAGATACAGGGGTAAAGGAAAGAGTTTTTCGTTCCAGCAGTGTCTCTCTGCAGTGCTTTCCTGCTGTGGGATTGCTGTTGGACTGTGATCATTTTTTTTGTGTTGTCGTAAGCGGCCCCTTGGGCAAGGGTCACTACCTATTATTTGTTCCATGCTTATGCCTTTTTCTGACCTCCTGGGGGCAGATAGGCCATATTTTTAGGCCCAAGGGGGCAGAAAGCTACTAGACGCCAGGGTTTGCCATACGTACATATCGGGTAGAGTAGCCCCTTGGACAATCTCTCCCCATTATTTGACACATGTTTTGGCTGTTTTATGCCCCCCTGCCCCCAAGACCATCAGAAAACTACTAGACACTAAGGATTGATACAGATTGATGTCGGGGAGTGCTCCTTCTGCAAGGATTTCCCCACAAATATATTACTACAGATTTTGTCTGGTTTCTGCCCCCCTGAGGCAGACGAGACATTGTGTAAACTTCACTAGACACCAGGGAATGTAATATTGGTGAATGCTGGGGAGCGGCCCCTTGGGTAACGGTCACTCCTCATATTTGGGCACAAGTTTTGGCTATTTTTGCCCTAAGGATCTATGCCAAAGGGAGCAGAAAACCACTAGACACCAGGAAATACGTTTCTGTGTGTGTTTGAACTGGCATTTGGCTGGTGGTCTGTGTGTACTGGTGTATGGCTAACTGTGTTTGTGTACTGGCATTTGGATGGCCGTGTGTGTGGATTGGCATGTGGCTGGCATTTGACTGATAATGTCTTTAAACTGGGGATTTTGCTGGCGGTGTGTCTGGACTGACTTCTGGCGGGTGATGTGTGTGGCTGGCATTTGGATGGTTGTGTGTGTGAACTGGTTTGGTTGGTAAAAGGGTCACTTCCCGCTAGGGTGCCAATTTCTTGCCTTTGCTTTGAGCCCCCCTTAGAAGCAGATGAGTTGTTTGTGATGCTGCTCTGCCCCCAGGGGCAGACTGCATAGTATTTTATAATTATAACTGTTTTAATTCTTGTCATCATTTGCATTTGTGATCTTAATGTTTAATTTTTATTCTAGTGCAAACCTTTCGATTTCCTTAGTGGCGACTCCTGTTTGCGGTTTCGGCACTGGTCGATCTGCAGGGTATTTAGTTGCATGTGTTTGGTAAAGAATCTTTTTTGTAATATCTACTTCAAAAGACTATCATTATCCTGTTTGATAGTTTTTAATGGTTGTAATAATGGTAGCATATTCAGCATATGGATTTATGCAACATTTATATTGTGTTATGTTGTGTTCTTTCTTTATTTGTTTTTCCTTTCTAATGGAATATCATTGGTGCTTGCTATGTCTATGCAGAGTAGGTGCAGCTGATCCTCAGCCTAGTTCTCTGTGGCAAATGAGAGGTATCTTTTTAGAGTATCAAGTTCATTGTGTGGGCAGATTGTACTGATAGTTTTTTCAAGATCATTATATGTCAATACTTATATTTACTCTTTGATACAGATGAGTTTGTTGAGTTCTAATTTGACATAGCATTGTTTAGCACTGTTTTATTTGTTGTGTCAGTTCATAAGATGGCTGCTGAGCACGTTGTAGGTTTGCTTTTTGAATCTACCTCTGAACATGGCTCTGAGACTGAATCTGCAGCTGAGGCAGTGGACTAAGTTGAAGATTCTGGCAGTGAATGTTCTGTTTGAGAAGAATCATCTGATTATGAATCCACTACTAGTGCTGATAAAGTGCCTCTTTTTAGAGGAGAATAGTGATATGGTAGCAGTGTAGCAAGAGCAAGCTGGACTGCAGCCAGGGGATGGAAGGCTTCCTATTGAAAGCGCTGAACCCTGGGTTACCCCTTACATAGTGCACTTTGTTTTACCTGTCTGTTTGCCCATCAATTTCTTTCAACTATTTATTGATGATGTGTTTTTGGATGATATCGTGTAGACTAATATGTATGCAGAACAGTTTTTGAGGGTCACCATTGCCACACTTATAACCCACTCCAGAGCTACCTGCTGGACTCCCCCATATCTCTAAGAGATTAAGCAGTTCTGGGGTTTACATTTGCTGATGGAATTGAAAAGGATACGATTTTTTAAAGAATAAACACTTTCTAATGCTTAAAAACATATGGTGCCACTTTCAGAAATCTACTTGCGCTTGACCAAGACAAAATCAAAGTTTGAGGCCGACCACGATGGAGCCCTGGTCACATATCCTAAGGGGAAGGCCTTGGTCGAAGGTTAGCCTTCAGACTTAGAAACGTTTCAGGAGGATTTTCCTCTTGAAGCCCAGTGGTCCTTTCCATCAGGCCAATTGGGATGCAGCATCATCATATTGCTTCTCCATGAGGCCTAGGTCAAATCCTGGAAGTCTTGAGCTCCGAAGCTTTCAGTGGAAGTAACCTGAAATCCAGACCAGATTGCGTTTGAAGGTAGCCGGTTTGACTCTCAACATCGAGTCTGTCATCTTATGATGCTTTTTGACAAAAAGTTCCCAAACTTCACCAAACTTCTGGAACTTCTTAATAAAGTTCCTCTTGAGGGTTCAACATGTTCAAAACACAAATCCAAGGGTCTGGAATCTCCTAGATGGTCCTTGGGATGTCTGCACTACAATTCCCACAATGCTCCTGGACAAATCATTAAAAGTCCACTGGACACACTCTAGGATGGTGGCTGTTGGTGGAGATGATGCAGCTGGGTTCGTTAACCTGTAGCTTGCAGGGAGGACACTCCTTAATCCTTCTTGAAGCAAAGCAAAGTCCTAAGGTGTGTAGTACCAGATACTACAGAAGCTGCAGTCCTTCTGAGTGCAGTCCTCTGGGTGCAGATCCAGATTCCAGCAGGGCATTCCTTCTTCTCCTTGTAGTTTTAGGCAGCAGATCTGAGGATCTAGGTAGCGATCCCATATTTATTCACTGTTCCTGGGTGTCAAGCAGGGGTGCCCCCTGACCAATGGGATACAGAGTGCCATCCTCAGGTATGACCACTTCATCCAAAACACCCCTTCAAACTCCCTGACTAGCCTGTGCTGGTCTCAAACTGTAATTCTCCCTTGAATACCAGGTTGGCTCCCCTACCCTCTTTCTGACTTTTCTCTTCTGCAGCTAAAGTTCTCCACCCACAGGAAATCCATTGTCTACTCTGACAGGATACTTCACACCTCATCAAGCAGCCCTGGCTCAGCCTGGCTAAGACTGGCCAATTGGGAGAAGGCAGCTAGAAAGCTGGATTTTGGCTCACAGAAAAGAAAGCTTAATAACTTATTTTCTGTAACAGTTATTATAAATCTAACAGTGGCAAGTTGTTGGATTTATCTAAACTAATAATTTGATACCTTGAAGTATATTTTTAGGTGGCTTCTAAAAATATTTATACTTAAATAAAATATCTCAATGTTAGCCTATGGAGCAATTCACTGCAATGATGAAAAAAGGAACTGGCAGTTTTTCCCTCACCAGGACTTATAAAACATCTTTTATAATGTCCCTGCTTATAGTTACAAGGCACCCAACCCCTGGGGAGGCTGTACGGGTGACTTATATGTAAAAATATGGTAGTTTGACACTTTGGAAGTACCTTTAAATACAAAGTCATTTTTGCATATAACTGTAAGGTAAAGCCAGCCTGAAAGGCAGTGCTGCCTTTAAAATGAATACACACACCACAGTAGTGCACACTTAAGTGCATTAAGTCAGCTGGGTCTCTAAGCCCACATGCCCTATGATATGCTATGGACTTACAGCTATGCTGTTGTTACAGTGATTCTGCTCAGGAACAGAACTATGCCTGGGACCATAGAACACCAGCTTGTTTGGACTGAGCTACCATACCACCTCAGTACCTATGAGCCAGAGTCCGGCTGGCTAAAGTGCCTTATTTGCCCTCCTAACCTTACCAGAGAAACAAGTGAGTTGGCACACCAGAACCCAACACTCTCGACCCTCTCAGGGATCATGTAAACAGGACGCACCCTTTCGCTCGCTCACTTGAACTCATCCACAGCAAAATGAACAAAAGACACAACAGAAGTTTAGAATATTTATTGAAACTTTTGTGTCGTAAAATGCAGTATTTGTGCCACAATTGGAAAACAAATACTTATCAACTATACTGTTAGCATGGCTAATGAGCTATATACTATAAAAAGCCCTGCCATGGTATAAGACATATTAGCCTAATCCCTCCCCCTTTCTACTGAAGCTAAATGATTATATATCAAAGATGTCTGGGATTAGTGGTGGACTCCATACCTCAACACACACAGATGGACGTTCTTCATCTCAACTGCCGCAGTGATCTCGTCTCAGAAGTCTCCCTCTATGTGTTTTCTCAAACTCTTGTGCACAGTTATATGACAAGATATGTATTCTCATAAGCAACAGCTGCATTCTTGTGTTGTGCCTAGGTGCTAGTGTCTGACCAGATAGAATATAGAGGCCATGTCTAGGGTGTTCAGACTAAATCCAAGGAAAGGAACAAAGTGCGAAAACATATGGAGGTTCCGTCTGAAAGTATAGTGTGGCACAAATCAAGTAAGTCTATTTAGTAATGAGTGCAAATGAATGGTGCTGTTTGTTGATGTGAATGTGGTATGGTGCATGGGTGCAGCTGGTGCAGCTAGTGGTGTGAATGGTTTTGTGTGTGTTATGCATGAAAGGTGTGTGCATGGCCTGTAGAGCAGTTGGTGCCTTGTTGTAACTTTACAGCTCATGAGCTGTGAGTCACTGGTTCAGTAATAAATAATTATCTTATTAACAGTGATTTCCATGTTTTAATTTTCACAAAATCTTTTGTTAAAATTTACATTTTGAACTTTTTATGCACCCTCATGCCTTATCCAACCAGTATGTGTGTGAATTTGAGTAGTAGATGGTGGTGCAGTGATATTTGTCTTTTCTGCCTTTCTCTGCCAGGGTGTACATTGTTTCTAGGGAAAATAACCCCAGATACCTTCATAATGTAGACATCAAGGGGACTCCAGGTTGGTGTGTCCTGTGTGGATCCCACAAGGTTTTCTTGTACAGAAGTGCTTGCAATCCTCAGACATAGGCTAAAATACCTTTTCTTCATATTTCTGTGACTCAAAGTAATGGACTCTGCAGGGAACCGGAAATTTCCTGCAACCAAGAGTTCCCACATTTCTCCTGAAATAAATGGTACTTCACCTGAGTGGGTAGGCCTAGCACCCACAAAAGGGCAGGGTCCAAGACACAATGTGGCAGCATCGACAAAACGGGTATCTGCAGTTTTTGGGCTTGGACTCGACTGCCAACCAGAGAAACCTACTAAACCCCTGCATTTCTGAAAACTAGACACCTGAGGGGGCACTATTCCAAGTTGCACAAGTAAGGTACTATTTTAATCGGGAGACTTCGGGGAATGGTAGGTGGTAGGAAATATGCTGCTCCTTGCTGTTTCCAGAACTTTCCATCACAAAAGTGAGGAAAATTTGTTTTTTATTCAAAGTTTGAGGTTTGCAAGGGCTTCTGGGTACGAAACCCTGGTGAGAGCCACATAAGTCACCCCATTTTTCTCTGGATGCCTCTTTTTTTTAAAAATTGAAGGTTTCCTAGGTTACCCTATGTGCCGGCTGAGCTGAGGCCAAAATCCACACCTAGCCACATTTAAAAAAAGGGTAAATTTTCTGTGGGAAAATGTGATGTATCCACGTTGCATTTTGGCACCTTTCCTGTGGCAGCCACTAGCCCTAAATATATGTGTGATGTACCAGTTTTATTGGGAGACTTAAGGGAATGGTAGGTGGTAGGAAATCTGTTGCTGCCTGCAAATTCCAGAACATTCCAACACAGAAATATGAGGAACGTGTGTTTTTTAGTCAATATTTGAGTTTTGCATGGGCTTCTGGGTAAGACAACCTGGTGAGAGCTATGCAGGTCACCCCACCCTGTATTCCCTCAAGTGTCTACTTTTAAAAAATGTGCAGGTTTACTAGGTTTCTCTAGCTTCTTTCTGAGCTAGGGCCTAAAATCCACAGCCCGCCACATTGCAAAAAAAAGGTGTCCATGTTGCGTTTGTGGCACCTTTACTATTGCGGCCACTAGCCCTGCGTACACATATAAGGAACCATTTTTATCAGCAGACTTGGGGGAATGGTAGGTGGTAGGAAACATATTTGCTTCCCGTAAATTCCAAAACTTTCCATCACAGAAATGTGAGGAAAATGTGTTTTTTAGTCAAAGTTTTAGGTTTGCAAGAGCTTCTGGCTAAGAAAACCTGGAGAAAGCCATCCAAGTCACCTCACCCTGGATTTACCAAGGTGTCCAGTTTTTAAAAATGTGCAGGTGTGCTAGGTATCCTTAGGGCATGCCGAGCTTGGGTGTAAAATCCACAGTTAGCCACATTGCAAACCCAAAGCATCAGGTTTCAATAGAAAAATGGGATGTGTCCATGTTGCATTTTGGGCACTTTCTTATCACGGGCACTACACCCTTCCACATAAGTGTGGTACAATTTTTATTGGGATACTTAGTGGTACACAGAATAGTATAATAAGTGTTATTACCATTTTTATTTCTCTGCATTTGTTCCTTTCAGTGTGTAAGAAAGAAAACATTTTGAAAAATGACCCCTAATTCACATGCTAGTATGGGTACCCATAAATTCAGAGATGTGCAAATAACCACTGCTTCTAAATTCTTGGACATCCACAAATCGTATATGTCTCTGCAACCAATAGGGTCTATCAGATGTAATGGTATTTTGTTTTTATAAATTGGCCATTCTGACGAGAAGTTACAAATGAAAACATTGTCACAAATGGATTTTTTTCCTAATAAGTTTCAAAATGTTTAATTCAACAGTTAGTTTCTTTGGGAAAACCTTGAGGCATTTACATCAATAACTCCTTCCTGAATTCAGAATTGTGTCTACTTTTATACATCTGCAGCTCTCCGGGATCACCATGGGAATCCCAGCAGTTATCACCACACACTGGAAGTAGGTTGAAAGCACAAAAATAAGGAAAAAGGGGCTACCTCTTTGAAAAATGCCAAAACTGTGGTAAAAAATATGTTTTTGATTCAGGTCTACATGTTCCTGACATCTGGTACAATGGTGACTTTAGCATAGCAAACATTTTGTTGATGCCATTTTTATGGAGAGCACCTTTTTCCTATTCTTCCCAAAAAACTCAAAGTATAGCTATAGTTTGTCTATTTTTCCAGTCCACTTCAGGGGAATACACAAACCATGGGTACCTTCAGAATCCCCAGAATTGAAGAAAATAGTCACAAATTTGGCATGTATACCTTATGTAGAAAAAAAGTTATGGATGAATAAGCACAAACTACCCCAAATAGCCAAAAAAAGGCTCAGCATTCTAGGAGAAAAGGCTTAGCAGCCAAATGGTTAAGCAGATAAAAGAACAACAAAATCATGGAGAAAAAGAAAACCTCAGTTCCATTTCTTCAGATCAGTGCTGTCTGATGAAATCTCTGGGCTTGCCAGGGTCATAAAACTGTAAAAGTATTTTCTAAGTACGTGAACTTGAAAAAGCAGGGATGCACTACACCATATCTTGCATTTATAGATTTGAGCTGTGGGCACTATGCAAGAAGTTGATTCCTTCTATGTTCTGTAGCATTGGTGACATCTTGATCAAAGAAGACTTTGTTCCCTTAACAGTACATTTCTCTGATTTTGTTAGCTGATGAAACAGCATCTATCAATTCTGTTAACTGCAGGATGAAAATGATGATGCCTCAAGGCCTTGTGCTAGATGGGGACCAGATCTTAGGGCCCAAGTGTTGAGCCATTTGGATGCTGAATAGACCACGATCTCCTAGGTGAATAATTGAGGGAATAGCTTTTTTAAGAATTAGATCATGTTGAGACCTTCAGATACCTCTGATATACCATACAGGTGAAGATTACTTCTCCTGTTTCTGATTTCCAAGTCTTCTGTCATTTTATTTTAAGTTGTTTAATTTCCTTGACCATATGGGAATGACTTCACAACCCAGAAATGAAACTGCAGCAAGGTACGCATAAATATTCCACAAACTGTTTCAAGGTGGGTGAAGGAACCAATAATCCCACAACCTAGCAGAACAATTAAAATAGAGCCTTAAACAGAGTGCATGTCAAGTCAGCCACAGTGGTAAAACCACACCAGTGCAGGAGCTTCATTGAACATAAGCAGAGCAGTATATTTTTCAGTTATAACTAAGCAATTAAAAGGGGCTGGGCTTTTAGCTTTATAAAGAATCTGGAGTAGAAAAATAAACAATCTGCAAGAATCTTTTCCCCCTCACATCATATGCCCTTATCCAAAATATGCTGCATACATAAATGCTCTTGTACCTTTCAGAATTGTTTCAGCGTGTTCCTGTTAAAAATAACCTCCTCTGGTATCAGGAAAAAAGTTTTACATTAATTTCTGATAAGCTTTCAAATGCTTTGCTTACTCAACAGATTCATTGACTTGAAAGGCAGAGCAGTATTATTTTAAGTCATTATTATCTCTGTTCCGCTATACAGCAAAATTAAATCTGTGTTAAAGAAGTCTTTCACAGCAATAGAGAAAAAGTGAGTGAGTGAAAAGCTTGCAAATCACTTCAGACCTACTTCCAAAATATGACAGGTGTGACACGCATAAAAAGAAACTCCTAACTGCTCCACAGAATTATTTCACATTTTTGTAGAATAGATAAACTTTCTTACCCTTCAATAGTTCTTTTAATTGATAAGTCATAAATCTCCTCAGCAAGTCCTGATAAGCTGAGTGGAGCAATGTGTCCATGCTTATTAAAACAACCACATCTTGTCTCTTCTTACAAGTCAGTTGACAGGCCGTGAAATATTATTTCCCTTCAAGGAAACTGTTGCTACAAGTTGCCTTAATATCTCACTCAATTTTGTGCAGTCACAAAAAAAACCTAAAGCCACTTGATACCAAAGGTCAATCCATCATAGCTGGAGCCTCAATAAGAGGTGTCCGCCATCTTGGGATTTATAACTCTGTCTGTCACTCTGTGTCTGGAAAGATAGAGAGGCTCTATGCTTTTGAAACATATCTCAGTTTCATTATGGATGGTATCCTCTAGGTAGTGCTTGCTATAGTGATCTGCAAGAGCATGCGTAAGTTCTTAAAACTCAAAAGGACACTCCTCAGTCTTTAAAACACAAGCAGTATACTTTATGACTAAGGCTCCCAGATTTCCGTTTTTACTGATTTTTACAGTTAAATATAGACAGAAAACGATGTTTCCTGCCTATATTTATTTTTAAAAAGCTGAAAAATGAAAATTGTGCTTCTTGTGACACATGGTAGTATGAGATGATGCAACTGAAGGAGAATTTGTCTAGGATTCAGGTCAAAAACGCTACTCCTGGACCCAGACCTGGATCCCACCAACATCCCATCCCACCTTGATGATCATATCCTCTCCACCATGCTCTCTGACCTACTTTATGGACTGCCTGTCTGGGAATCCAACCGTCATGCCATTAAGAAAAAAAACCATATCATTCATCTATGATATAACTCCCAATTGAAGTCACTCACAAACAGTCTAACAACCTTTCAGAGTATAAATGCATTGAACTAATACTGACATATCTTAATTCTAAATTGTCTATGCCTAGTACATTGCTTGTGACAGCTGGAGTGGCAGTAGCCACTTATTGACAGGGCAAAAATCAGGTCCAACCCTACCACTTGGGCAGTTAAGCCTTACTGCAGTCAATATAAAAATCGCACTCTGTAGAACTGTACAGAGAAGTTGTATCTAAAAACTGATTAATGTACCTTGTTAGTATATGCTAAGATAAGGTATTCTTTGCATACTTATATTGTACATGAATATGCCTCAGTTATCAGCTCACCACCATCTGCTATCACATCCTCTCCTGCTCTAATGAGTTGCCAATATGAGAGCTGGCTTCAGATTCCAGAGAGATGGCTGAGAAGTGTGCAACTGGATCAATGTTGTGTTTTTCCAAGCAGAACGCCCCCTCTGTATAAATATGAGGATAGTAAAAATATTATTCTATGACACAATGGATGCTCCTTGTTCAACATATCTCAACGACAGGTGAAACTATGGGTCTGATATCTCTGCCCTTGTCACAGTAGTCAAAGCTCAATTCTGCTACTTTATTAGTAAATAGATAAATATATACATACTTAATCCACCCATGACCCCATTAAAGAAAATCATTAAGAGATATGTAATTTGTAATAATATATTGAAATTGTTGACAATATTTCAATGACTGCCTGTAATTGACACCCTTTTCTCAATACATGTCACCCAGGTGAGAACATTCATGATGTTTACCTACTGCATAATACTAACATGTTATCATACCCTGATACAATGTGTGTTTGGATATTCCAGTCCTTTGATGTGCTCTTCTCAACAGTTTCAGTAATACATCAATCTCTAGTGAACACACTGCCCCATCACTCAGATGATTGAAGCATATTATTCAAGCAGCATTTCAACCATATATAGGTCAGGTTAGACTGTGCCAGAATACATATGCTACTACGGAGAATGATTTGTAACTTGTTTTCCTCCTTTGTCATTTCAAAAAAAGCCTATCTATTTATCAATTTCCATATGTGAAAAGAATATGCCATATCTCTGTTTTACATTTAGGACCAATTACACCATTGCTGTCACCTATCCACAACCACAGTTCTACTTAGTCACAGTCTCAGTACTCAGTATTCTTTTCAGTAGCAGTGAATCAGGAACACATGTCCTCTACCATCTTCTAGATGACTTCTCTAGCTATAGCAGTACCAAGAGATGTCCACATAAGGTTTCCAAGCCAACTTTGTGTCTTTTTCTTCCAACATCCTGAGGATTATATAGGCACCCAGGGTTTATGGATTCTCATGGAGGGGACCGAGAAATTAGCCTAAATACAGTTACATTTTGTTTTTTTAGGTAAAAATGGCATTTTACTGGGACATAGCCTATTTTTCCTATTTTGGGGGTTTTCAACCTCCTTCCAGTTAGTAGTAGAAATGGGTGTGAGACCAATAATGGATCCCGCGAAGTGAAACATTTCTGAAAAGTAGACAAAATCCTGAATTCAGCAAGGTGTCTTTTATTTAGATCCTTCAAGGTTTTCCCTGTAGAAAGTAACAGTTGTAATAAAAAATAATGACATTGAGTTGAAAAAAACAACCATTTATGCCTACGTTTTCACCTGTAGCTTCTTTTTAGTATGGCAGATTTTTTAAATCAATATACCGTTACGTCCACTTACCCCTCTGGTTGTGGGGATATATAGGACTTGTATGTTCAGCAAGAACCTGAGGTACCCAGAGCCAATAACTGAGCTGCGCCTTGCAATGGTTTTTCATTTTGTACCGGGTGTACAGCAATTCATTTGGTAAAATATAAAAACTGAAAAATAGGTATCAAGGAAACCAATGTATTTACGAAATGGGAACAACATATGGAGTTTAGAAGCAGTAGTTATTTGCACATCTCCAAATTTGTGGGTAACCCATACTAGCATGTGAATTAGAGGGCATTGTTCAACATGACATGTTTTTAACACACTGTCTTACGTTTGGAAGGCAGAAATGCATTGAAAGTCAATTGGTCATAACACCTGTTCTACTATTCTGTATTACGCTAAGGGGTCGATTCCGATTCGGGCCGGAAAAAGCACCGACCGACTCGGAGCCGGAAAAATTACCGACCGACACGTACCAGTGGCGCCCGACACGCCAAGTACGATGCAAGCCGCGATAAATCCGACCGACACGTAAGGAAACCAAGTCGACCGACCGAGCCGCACGGAAAATAGCAATCCGGCCGGAAAAACACGCGAATCCAACCGACCAACACGCACCCGGAACAAATCCGACCGAAACGTACCCGCCAACTCCAAACCGCAAAGTACGATGCAAGGCGCGAAAACCACGACCGAGTCGGACGGAGGACAAGCTGTACGACCGACACGCATACAAAACCGAGCCGAAGCAACACAATACACCGCGACCGACGCGTACGCAGCATAGAAAACTGCACAAACACAGCGTGAACGAAACGGAAAACACCGTACGAGACCAATGCAGGGTCCGACTCGGTCACAAGAACGTTTCCAACATACACAAACAACACAAAGGAAAAATCACCCAAAAAAGGCCAAACAAGCAATTACCAAGCCAATAAATACTGGGGGGGTGGGGACAGAGAACAAAGACACACCCACAACTCCACCTATATAAAGGACACAAATCACTACCATGAGCCTTTGCAAATGCCATTCCACTGCCAGCACCCAAGAGAAAGCAACCACACACCCACAGCTCATCCCTCACACAAGCCACACACCAGCAGCACACCAACAAATACCTACCTCACATACACCCAGCAAAACACACACTCACACACCCTCACCTGCACACCAACACACACATCACTCACCATCACCACCCATCACCATGCCCCCAAGAAGAATCACAAGTTCCTAGATTGTGAATTGGAAGTCCTGGTAGACGAGATCCTCAGGGTAGAGCCACAGCTGTTTGGCACATTGGTCCAACAGACCCCCATGTCGCAGAAAACCAAGATGTGGGAGAGGATCATCAACAGGGTGAACGCACAATCACCATGTCTGCGCACAAATACCGACATCCAGAACAGGTGGTATGACGTGCGCAGGAGGGTCCGTGAGCTGCTCAAGAAAGACTACCTCATCAGCCAATACACCGGCAGTGGCCCTCCTGCCAAGCCAGTATACCTCAGGCCCTGGGAGGAGAAGGTGCGGGCCATCCTTCCGCCAGTGAGCGTATATGGACTAGAGAACATCCCAGAGCCTGGTGAGTACACAACAAATGTACACAATATACTGCCACAAAACACACACACATCACTGTCAAGGGGAGAGTCAAACCATGCACTCATAGCAATCACACAGCAACCAGAACAGAATCATCCCAAAATGTGTATGTCAGTCAGAGAAACACAACACATGCCATCAAAAAGTCACATCCAACTGTGCCAACACATGTACAAACACAACCACAACTACAGCTAGGCAGTGGCACAAATAGAACTAACAAACACATCCACACATGTAGCCACCACAACAACACCAACACACAGTGAAGACCACTCAAAGGAAGGAATTCTGTGTATGCTGGCCAAGTCAGTGTAGCCAATAGCATCATGGGAGTCGCAGTCACACATATTGCCCGCCCCAAAACTGTCCCATCAACACCACCCTGAACCATGCTCACATCACAGGGAGTGGAGAAGGACTCATAAGATGGCTGACACTGGCTACTGCTGTGGAGAGCACAAGGCCCTGCTGCCAACTGTGCACCAACAAACAGCAGGACACCACTGACTGACATCCTGAGAGACAACTTCCACTCCCTGCAATGCAAGCACGTTCCATGGTGGGATATCTGGCTGGCTGGGTGGGAAGGGGGACTTGCAGCACTGACTATAGTCACCAGCACCTCCCCTCACACCCTCCCCAACACAAACTCCACAGTACCCACCTGGTAGAATGCAATGCCCTCCATCCTAACACAAGATCCCACAAAGCACCACCACCCTGGGTTATGTTGTGTGAAGCACAGGGACACTCTTGGGACTCTTAGCCAAACAACTGCCAGGACAACACTCCCAGCCATCCTGTCAGCACAGCCAGCCCACCCCACAGGGAAGCAGAGTCAAAAGGAAGGAAGCATGGGCATGCTGGGAAGGGGGTGGAGGCAATAGCATGATGGGAGTCGTAGTCACAGACATTGCTCAGCCTCACAACTGGCCCATCAACACCACTCCTGAACCATGCTCACATCACAGGGAGTGGAGAAGGACTCACAAGATGGCTGACACTGGCTACTGCTGTGGGGAGCACAAGGCCCTGCTGCCAACTGTGCACCAACAAACAGCAGGACACCACTGACTGACATCCTGAGAGACAACTTACACTCCCTGCAATGCAAGCACGTTCCATGGTGGGATATCTGGCTGGCTGGGTGGGAAGGAGGACTCACAGCACTGACCATAGTCACAAGCACCTCCCCTCACACCCTCCCCAACACAAACTCCACAGTACCCACCTGGTAGAATGCAATGCCCTCCATCCTAACACAAGATCCCACAAAGCACCACCACCCTGGGTTATGTTGTGTGAAGCACAGGGACACTCTTGGGACTCTTAGCCAAACAACTGCCAGGACAACACTCCCAGCCATCCTGTCAGCACAGCCAGCCCACCCCACAGGGAAGCAGAGTCAAAGGAAGGAAGCATGGGCATGCTGGGAAGGGGGTGGAGGCAATAGCATGATGGGAGTCGTAGTCACAGACATTGCTCAGCCTCACAACTGGCCCATCAACACCACTCCTGAACCATGCTCACATCACAGGGAGTGGAGAAGGACTCACAAGATGGCTGACACTGGCTACTGCTGTGGGGAGCACAAGGCCCTGCTGCCAACTGTGCACCAACAAACAGCAGGACACCACTGACTGACATCCTGAGAGACAACTTACACTCCCTGCAATGCAAGCACGTTCCATGGTGGGATATCTGGCTGGCTGGGTGGGAAGGAGGACTCACAGCACTGACCATAGTCACCAGCACCTCCCTCACACCTCCCCAACACAAACTCCACAGTACCCACCTGGTAGAATGCAATGCCCTCCATCCTAACACAAGATCCCACAAAGAACCACCACCCTGGGTTATGTTGTGTGAAGCACAGGGACACTCTTGGGACTCTTAGCCAAACAACTGCCAGGACAACACTCCCAGCCATCCTGTCAGCACAGCCACCCCACCCCACAGGGAAGCAGAGTCAAAGGAAGGAAGCATGGGCATGCTGGGAAAGGGGAGGAGGCAATAGCATGATGGGAGTCGTACTCACAGCCCTACATCCCCCACCACATGGCCCAGTAAGCTCACACTCACGCATGCACATCCCACAGAGAGTTGAAAGGCCCATCAAAGATGTCTGACACTGTTGCTGTGTCGTGGGGAGCACAAGGGCATGCTGGGTACTGCACACCAACCAACAGCAGGACACCACTGTCAGCCATCTTGCCATTGCCCTCACACCCACACCCACTGAACTCCACACAAAAGCAAGTAAGTATGGGAATGCTGGCAAGTGGGGTGGAGGCAATGGCATGATGGGAGTCGTAGTCACAGACATAGCTCACCCCCACAACTGGCCCATCAACACCACCCTGAACCATGCTCACATCACAGGGAGTGGAGAAGGACTCACAAGATGGCTGACACTGGCTACTGCTGTGGGGAGCACAAGGCCCTGCTGCCAACTGTGCACCAACAAACAGCAGGACACCACTGACTGACATCCTGAGAGACAACTTCCACTCCCTGCAACGCAAGCACGTTCCATGGTGGGATAACTGACTGGCTGGCTGGGTGGGAAGGAGGTCTGGCTGTCAACCAAACACAAGCAATGCAGACCATGTTCACACCCCAGAAAATACATAGAAATGCCCAAATAATGCAGGACAATGTGCCACACCAATATCAACCCCTGACTGTGACGACTTAGGACAATGCAATGTACAGGCCCGCACCCAGAGGCACAGTCACAACTGTCAGGTGTGTCAACCACTGATGCCTGCAGAAACATGACATACATTGTTTGTGTCTCCCAAAAACAGGTGATGATGGGGACACAGCAGCAGACGCTGAGGAGTCCCAGTCCCAGGCTCAAGAGGATGCCGAGCTCACTGGCGTCGTACAGCCTCTGTCCTCCTCGGACGATGAACAACCTGGCACATCCGGTGCAAGTCAACATGCAGCACCAGCAGGACCACCAGCTGCAGCACCAGCAGGACCACCAGCTGCACTCCCTGCACCCACCCCTACAACGACTGTCACCACGAATACCATCCCTGCCGACATGGACAGAATAAGGAGCAACACCAGCGCAGTGACCCTGGACCAACCTGGGGCCATGGACACCACCACCACCACCAACCCCCAAGGTGGACCAGGGTTATCTGTGCGTGCAACTGCACACACTGCACATGTCAGCAGGGGTGGTGGGAGGGGTGGGAGACAGAGGTACGCTGTTTGCAGACGTTGCTGGTGTGCATGAAGACCCACAACTGGTACGCATAGCTGATGCGTACCAGTCCAGCACCGGAGAGCTCAGCCAGGTAGTGGGGCTCCTCAGAGACATCAAACAGCAGCAGGCTGCCCATCATGCCCGCTTGGACTCCCACATGTCCCACGTGGAGTCACACATGTCACGTGTGGACTCACACATGTCCCGCGTGGAGTCCAAGTGGGATGTACTACATGAGATGACGGCGGTGCACAGGGACATTTTACAATGCCTCCGCCAGATGAACAGCAACCAGTCCACACCTCCCTGTGTGCCAACAACATCTGGTACCGAACAAACTGCAACTGCCACAGGGAGGGAGGAGGACTCTGGCGGAGAGTCCCCTGCACCGCAGCAGCCTGCACTTGAGGCCCCCCCAAGAAGAGGGGTCGTCCGAGGAGGGGAAAGTGAGAGGCTGATGGCCAAGCGCAACTCCCAGGAAGCCTGAACCTGTTCTGGATTTTCGCCTTTGTGCACAGACTGTTCACCCTGTTGACGGCAACACTACTCCACACATTGCATGGGGAGTACAAGTTGGACCAATGTGTCAGACAACTGTGGCCCCGATACTGGGGATCCTGTCTACCTGGACTTTCAATTCACCTAGGAACTTGGGATTGCAAGATTCATGTACAGCACAACCCATCCTATGCACTATTAACACAAATGTATCACAATAAACACACTAATACACCATACTTGCCTCTGTCGTGATTCCAACGTGGGTGCTGTTATGGGGATGATGAACTGCAAAATTACACTGTGTATGCGAACTGCAACAGCAAGGACAACACAGGCATGTGAGTACAGGCAATGTGACACATATGAGGGAGACACACCACCAGGGCTACACAACACATACACACCTAGGCCATCTGACTCATTGCCTACACTGATGTTGCCAGGAAGACGGTGCAATGCACAGACACCACACCCATTCCCAGTTGTAGTCAAGTAGCCCACAGGTGCAGTAAGCAAATGGCAGTCAAATGTGTGACCACAGACAACGCACATCACTAAGTGAAGCACAGGTTTATTACACAGTAGCAACATGCCGTAACCACTACAGATGCAAGGTAACCCCACCTGGTAGCGGGCACACAGTCAACAACTGTAGACGGAAGGAAGTCCATGGGTGTGGCGCACATCACCTGTAGGGACACAACAGCTACCAGCCTGGATGTGCAATCACGTCGTCGGTGGACACAGTTGACCAAACGAATCTGAAAGTACCCTGTGAAGGACAGAAATGACACACAGTCAAAAGCAATGCAGTACAGGACAGAACAGCAAAACTCATGCACAATACATGTTACAAGATACCCACCCAGAACCAAGTTAGCATGTCAACACTGTTGGGGAGTACAGCCCACCTGTAACCACACATCGCAACACACATCCAGTCAAGTAGCCCATGGACACACTCCAACAGCGCCAGAGCCCCACCCACACATCATGCCAACTCACATCATTCACATGACACCTCAGGATACTCACATTCAGCTAAAGAAGTTGGTGATGAGCTGTGTGCGGACATCACCATCACCATCATCATCGTCACTGGCATCGTGGTCCAGGCCAGGATCCTCCACAGGTGGCGGATGTTGGTCATCGTCATCCTGGATGAGAGGCAACTCCTTCCGCACTGCCAGGTTGTGTAGCATGCAGCAGACGATGATAATCTTGCACACTTTCGCAGGGGCATATGGGAGGGACCCTCCGGTCTTGTCCAGGCAGCGGAAGCGGCTCTTCAGGAGACCAAAGGTCCGCTCAATCACTCTCCTGGTCCGACCATGTGCCTCATTGTAGCGCATCTGGGCAGGTGTCACAGGGTTCCTGAGGGGTGTCAGCAACCACGGCATGTTGGGGTATCCCGAGTCACCTACGGACAGACAAGTGCACATCAGCTGACTTGGAAAAGTGGGCGGAATACTACAGATCAGATCACACACAATGGCACAAAGTCAGTACACACCGACAAGCCAGGCACGCTGGTTCTGCATCTGTGCCATCATCCTGGGGATGCGACTACTCCTCATCACAAAGGCATTGTGTGCTGAACCAGGGAAACGGGCACACACGTGTGTGATGGTCATGTCTGCAAGACACACCACCAGTGCATTGACCGAGTGGTAGTGCTTGCGGTTCCTGTAGGCCTGCTCCTGGGCCTGTGGTGGTACCAAAGCCACATGTGTCCCATCAATGGAGCCAATGACATGCGGCATCCTCCCCAGGGCATAAAAGTCACTCTT